>JAVQJG010030791.1:0-21783 GCA_036024015.1 Craterocephalus amniculus
TATATATATATATATATATATATATATATATACACAAAGACTTGTTTTTTTTTGTTGTTTTTTTTTAATTTTCCAGTTTTATGTTTGTTTTTTTTCCCTGAAGGAAAGGCAAAATGAAGTGCTGATCAGAACATTTTCTCCCTTTTGCAGCTTGCAAGTGTTGAGCAGGTTTTGTTTAAATGTTGTTTTTCTGCATTACTGCATGATGGATGCTTGGACTTGTGATTTTTTTCCCTCCCCTGTCATTGCATATGCTCATAACAATTTAGATACACATAAAAACCATTTGATTATTTGTGATTAGCCCATATTCTAGTTGAATGCCTTGAAACAGTGTGCATTAAGCCACAGTCCTCAGTTTTTGGCATGGAAATTTAGCATTGCACTGACATGCTTTGTTTTGTAACTTTGCCTTTGTAAATGTTATTCATGGTTCTGCTAAAGCAAAGACGAGAGAAATCGAAATGCTTGTAGAAATACATCTAAATATTAATAGATAACGACCGTGTGACCATAAAATAAGAAATTCAGGAATGCAAAATGTTCTTTTGCTTGTACAAGTTGAGGTTGCATGTTTTTCTGCTGCTCTTCATTAACACGCCTTTTAACCTAGTCACCTGGTGGCATTAGGCTGCAGCCCAAAGACCCAAGCGTTTGGCCTTAGCTGCACCCGTTTGTCCGGCCTGCATGTGGAGTCCCTTCACCTGAATTAAGAGAAATATTCCGAATGTTATTCACAGCTGTTGTGTTGGCTGCTGTGTCTGCTGAGTGCTCTGTTTTCAACATGGAAGCTGCATTCCTTAAGAACACGGCATCACTTGTAGACATTGTGGTGTCCTAACACCACTATATGTCCTCTGTGTTGCGTCTCTGCAGCTTTTACAAATTACTCAGTCTGTGCACCTCCTATGGAAAAGTGCCTTATTCAGTTAATATCCATATACAGTTGTGTTGTAGAATATGCCACATGTACTAAATATCTCAGCACTTTCAAACCCCTGTGGATGGTTCTGTTGTACTCGGCTTACATGTATGTTTTGACACTTTCAGCCTTAACTTCCTGATCAAACCCGCAGAGCAATTTCAAGCGGCAAGCTGTCCAGGCAATGACTAGACTGATTTTGTTTCAGACACCGCAGTGTTTCGTCTCTGTTTACAGCATACAGACCAAATGCTGCTCAAGTGTCATATAAAAAAATAAAAGCTTCAGCTTGATATATCCTGGTTGTCACCTGGACATCTTGTCAGCTCTTTCTAATGTAACCACAGACCTCTGACGTTCTCTGTTGCAACATTTCCCCTCTTGATAATTTAAACTCCACTTAAGTTGTAAATTGCAACAGTTGCATTTTATAACTTGCTTTACACCTTTGTAGGATTTTAAATGCACATTTGCTTGGTCACGGAGGGCTCGCCTGTCGGTTCTCAGTCTTGCAGTGTTCAATTTAAAGTGAGTAGTGGATGACTTCCTTCCTGTTTTGCCTAGTTGCTTTATTGCTAAGTGCACCACCGTCGTGCTGTCTTTTACCTGTTGAGTGGCCACTAGACTTGGTACGATTTTTAGCGTTTGTCACCTTTAACACACTCACAGAGCTATACGTAGACACTTGACAGTGCCACAATGCCTCTTGAAATGTTTTGTGCCCTTAAACCACCCATAATTTCTTTGTGCCTCCTAAGCTTTTTACTTTTTTTGGGCTTGTTTTCAGGTGTTGCGTTTAGTTTCACAATGTTACACCAATAAAGTTTGGATATTGTAAAACAAATTGTTGCATTTGCTTTTCATTCAATGGCCATGTCAACTTCCTTGGAGCCTGCCATTTACATGTTTGGTGAGGATATGCAGGCAGGTCTCATGGGGCCCTGTTGCTGAGGTTACAGCTACCCTGACAACAAAAGGTGGCATATCAAGTTCTGGGTTTGCCTTTATCTTTCCTGTAACTAATACTTGGTCAACTAACTCCGGTTGAAAAGGAAGCCTAAAAGCAAAGCAGTGCAATCCAATCATCTATTTATTCACTGTGGTAGGAGAGCTGGATGGTTGTATGAAGGCAGATTTTAACTTTTTAATATCGGTGTCCACAGAGGAAAAGAAAAAACTGAACTTTGCAACAGATTGGTGTTGGCATGCATGCTCCTCTCCACACAGCAGACTTCTTTTATGGATCAATTGCACATAAAGAAATCCCAATACCTAAAGTGTAAAATTCATTGCCTGACCTCTTACTGAAAGTCATTAAAAATGATTTGTGTGTGGCCAGTACACACACATACAGTTGAATTCTATTTTAAATGATGGAGTACATACTGGTAATTGAGCAGGGTTTAAAAGTGACTATATACAGGTGCTACTTGGAAAATTGGAATATCCTGAATTCCTGAATAAGTTCATGCATTTCTGTAACTTCACAGGTGAAATGTATGTAAATGTACATTTAATCTGTGAAGTTACAGAAATGCATCCACTTGTTCAGAATATTCTAATTTTCTGACTAGCACCTGTAACTTAACTTCAAAGATTAAACATACACATGCAGGCAAATAGTATGTAAGTCAATATATTTCTGCTTTTGTTTTATATTTTGCTGGTAAGGATTTGCAGTTTTAGAAAACCTTAAACTCAGAAAATTTGCTTGCTTATTTCTTGAAATAAATTTAAAAAAAAGGATATTATATTCAAAATATCAGGCCTCTGAAAGTGAACTCTTGGATCTATGTATTGGTTTCACCTTTTATGTGGAATTGCCTGGATAAAACAACTTTTCCAGCATATTCTAATTTTCCGGGTAACACCTGTATATTTATCACAGCGTTGTTTTTTTTTCTTTCATTCATTTACAAGTTTAGAATAATTAAATGGTACAAACAATCTTCTCTGTCCATAAAGTGTCTCACACTCCCAACAGGACACGCTTCCCGAGGTCACAGCAAAGGTTCTGCTTACGCTGCAAAAACCAATCACTCCAAAGGAAATGCTGGTGAGGAATTGTGTCTGCACTGAAAAACTCAGGCCAGTTAACATTCTTGGATATGTGTGTGTGTGTGTGTTGTATGTTTATTTGTGCTGGGCAAGCTGTTTTTGCTTCCAGTGACAAAGAGTTCCCAGCTGGAAAAGTTTCCCAGAAACAAGGACAGTTTTAAGAATCGTTTGCCTCCGATGTGTCCGTTTTAAACAACAAATAAACCAATATTCCTGCCATGTAAGGCGACAAAACTTGTTAGCTCGATCAAAAACAAAACTTCTTATGCAACAATAGGAGAAAATCATATCGTCAGCCTTTAGTTGATTGTCAAACCAGGAGGATGATGCTATTCAATTTGTCCTGTTTAAATACCACGGAGGACAATACTGAAGGCAGATGCTTTTGTTCCATGTTTGAATGGTAGATAATGGACAGCTGTTGGTAGCATCTTTTCACACATGCATACCATCACGCCTCACATGGACTTGCGCAAACCTCTCAGAACACACCAGTACTATTCAGCCAAAAAGGTTGTGGAGTCACAAGGTATGAAAGTTGCAGGGTCAGGAGTGAGCAGACGCTGGAACAGAAATGATGCATATGAGAGCAAGGAGAGATCTCGACTTGCCTTTGCTAACCCGATTGCTGCCGAGTCATGCTGTGTAATCTAATATGGATGCACTGAGAAACAATATGTTAGGGTTAGTGTCTCTGGCAAACACCAGCCCAGTCTATTCAACTAAGTAATGAAGTCTGAATCATGCCTTGAATGCCAGGCAGAACAAATGTTAGCGATACAATGATCTGAATGCAGAAGCCAACAGTCATCTGTTGTCTTTCCTCCTCCCTGCCCTGAATCTCAGATGGGAGGTTTTTTCACTTTAGTTTTCAGATTAGATGTATGCTGTCATTTTATTTGTGGTACTCAAACTGGGAAATTTATTTTTTTTAAAAGTCACCTGATGATATAAATGTGTTGACTTAGTCCTCATGATGAAGTGATAAATTCAGGAATGTGATTAGGCAGCTATATCTGCAAGGAGACTGTAAAAACGACTCAGAGCATATCAGTTTTAAATATGAAAGTGATGTGTTCTGTCAATTACTACAATTTAGACGGTTACATAGTCAAGGACAAAGTTGTTCTGGATGAATAAGAAAGCAGAATCTTGTTGCAAAAACCAGTTCCTCATATACACAGCCTAAAACCCACATCCCATTTGACCTGTGGTCAGGGCTACATTTACTCAGCTGTCCAGCCGGCTGCCTGAAAGGACTTCTAAAAGCATTTGAGTCTTTAGAAATAAAGGCTGCGCAGAGCAGAAGCGACTGAAATGACAAACAACGTATTTAATTTAATCTGTCAAAGTTAAAAACCTGTAGACTTGCATTCAAGCATTGCCATCTAGTGGCTAATTCTGAGAACTTCAAAAGTTTCTTTATTTCTGTATTTAAAAAAAGCAAAAAAAGTAACAGTTACAATGAACAAGTAACTGAATAAAATCTCATTAAATATTCTTTGAGCCATTCTTCATTTATAAAATACAGTCATGGCTCAAACATTTACATGAGGGATCTGGTAAGTGTGATTTGTCTAGAAAACACTTTAAAATTTACTACGCAAAGTCTGTTGTAAAGTACTTAATTCCATCTTTGATTTCTTATCTAAAACAAGGCTCACAAGCTGTTTAAAGAGCAGGGGAGCAGGCAGCAGGAAACCAGGGCGAGTCTTGTGCTTGATCCAGCTGTCATATCATTAAGAGCAGTCTTGTGGAGAATCATGTTTCCCAGGAGAGGTCGTCTTGTTTCAGACTGTTTCTGAACTTCTGGGTCTCTCTGAGAAGCTGCAGATTATTTGGTGCCGCTGAACCTTTCCTTCCTTTTTGTGTGGCCTTAACAGGAGACGGAGCAGGTGCCTTCACCCCGCTCAGCTTCTTGGTTGGGTGTTCCTTATCGGGAGACTGACTCTGGGTCAGTTTCAGGACCTGTTTGGGCCAGAAAACATTTTAAGAAAACCTAAAATATAATGCAATAAAATTTGATCGTACAATAATTAAAACACAGAGAGGCGTTTCACAGTTTAGTTACAAAAGTGCAATCATTTTTGGCTTAAAAACACTTATTACATGTGGTTGCTGTGTGCAGGTAGGCTCATCAGCTAACGTATTTCTACCAGAAACTTGGTAGTTTTAATGTTGACAGTGCTTTTAGACAAAAGTTTTACTCTTTATTTAATCGCTAGTCTGAACAAAACCTCCTGTGTCAGCAGCACCTGTACTTAATTCAACCAAGGTCAAAAAACGTCAAAGCATCAGGCAGAGTAGCAATTGGTTTAACAACAGCTGATTCAGGAAAATATACTGTCCACTGAAAACCAGTTTGAAGACAATGACACAGTTTTAGATCCGTTAACAGCAAAGATCAGGAGGACTTCTTATATCAGCTGAGCTCCTGTTTGGACATCATGACGTAAGGTTTCTTTTTCTTTTAAGATCTCAAAGACTATATAGACAGATCTGTTACAGATTGTGGACAGTTTCTAATTTTCCCATGAAAAAAGTTACATTGTTGACAACTTGTATTTAAAATGACTAGCAAAAGCAACAGTTGTGATGCTGCATAAGAAACACTACAGCTCCTGCTCTCCCATATTCCATTTTGTAGAATAGAAGAAATGGAAAGAAATAGGCTACATTTCCTTTTAAATTCAGGACCTACAGAGTTTTTCCGGGATCCACTCAAATTTGCCACCCGTGGGTCCCAGGGACTCACTACATTGAAAACCTATCAGCAGTGACCTTTTGACCCAGTATGAAGCTACCAGACCCCTCAGGTCATCTGGATCTGGTCTCTTATGAGATCCCAGAGTAAGAAGCAGACATGGAAAAGATGCGTTCAGCTTCTATGCTCCACATGTCCGGAACAATCTCTCAGAAAGCCTCAGATCAGCTTAAACAATCCAGTTTAAAGACCCCCCTGCGCTCTGCTGCATTTACTTAATTTTGATTTAAGTCCAAAACTGCAAAGTTTCTTTTAAACTTGAACTTTTAAACTTGATCTTTTAAAGTACTATTTTTAATCCAATTTCCTTTCTTTCTCCCTTTCTCTTGTTCTCTTAGTTTTTTTAAAATGACCTCTGCACACTGGTGTAATGCTTTTAATATTTTATGTAAGACACTTTAAATAGTTTTGCACATGAAATGTACATAAAAATAAATTTGCATGGCCGTAACTCTCTTTTATTTAATGATATGGCTCCCTTTTCCTCAAAAACAGAAACAGATTGCAGGAAAATTGCAGAGATTAAACCCAATGACCCCTCATCCCTGTATAAAACCAGAGTTATAAATAAGTCCTCCTACCACATGGTATCTAATTTGCATAATGTGTCAACTAATAAAACTTTACAGGAAGTTACATAAATAGAAAGAGTCCAAAGTATCTTGTCTGAATTCTCCCATGCAATGCTGTGGGATCATGGCAGGACTGCAGTGGTGTGAAAAGTTCACTCGTTAAACTGTAATAAGATGTTGGACTGGGACTTGCTCCCATACACGAGTTAAGAGGACTGAAAAATGTTGAGAACAAACACATGTATGGAACTATCTAAACACCAAAAACAGAATAAAAGGGCTCATTTAGAAATACTTTTAAAAGAAGGATGGGCTTAAATATCTGTTGGCACACATGTTAAAAGACATCTGTACCATAAAGTTGACTCGCATACCGTCTGCTGGTGTTTGCGGAGCTTTAAGATCTGCGCTCCCTTCTCCTCCATCCTGGCGACCAGCCTCTCCAGGTCTCTCTGCAAGTCCTTTCTCTGCTCACGATCTTGGGTTGAATCTATCTGATGCTCCAACTCCTGATGCTCACTGATGAAAAGCATTATATTACAATTATTGTTCAACATAAACAACTTCAACATCATCTTTTTTGTTTACAGAAAAAGAATTAAATCCAAATGCTCACAAACTCATCTGGCCGAGTTCATCCTGCAGAGCCAAAAGCAGGTCAGACAGCAAGCTCAGTGACTGATCCACAGATTGACCGTCAGGTTTCTGAGGAGCCGTGGAAGATGTAGAAAAGTCCTTATGAAGGCTTTTCCTGGCTCCAAATCCAGACCTGTGCAGGGCACTCGCTTGCTCACACAACTTAGGGTGATGGTGCTTCATCATGTGTAGGATGTTCTGAACATTGACATGGACTGAATGGCTTGGACTTGCTGACTATAAAAGGTAAGAGGAAATCTAGTCATTTTAAAGGAATCAATAGTAGTAAAACATTTTAAAACAAAACAGTAGATGAAAACTTACCGTTCCTAACACAAAGGGCATCTTCTTGTGTTTTGGGCTGCCTGATTCCAGCTCGCTCTGTTTGGAGGATTTCTGAGATAGAAGACGGCAGATGTCACAGATTTCCAAACAAATTTCTATCCTGTTAACTTAATACCAGCAATCAGACAAGATGAGAAAATAAGAAAAGTACCTTAGATGTCTTTTTTGTCTTCTTCTTTGGTTTTGTTTCTTCAGACAATCGCAGGCTGACATCCAACTCCCTCTGCAGCTGTGGGAACATCAGGATAGTTTAACATCATAGAACAACATATCTCTTCTTTCATTTACTTTAAATATATTATTAGACACTGGATGTAAATTTTTTTATTTTAATACATAAATAAATATAAAAAAATGGACCATCACACTTATTGCCAGCAACATACTGTTATAGTGAAATTGCCAGCAATAAAACAAAAGGAGGGGGGGGAAAAAAATGGCGAATTGAAGCTGCCACAGAGCATGAATCAATCCTCCCCAAGCTTAAAAATTCACTCATGAAAGCACAAAAATGTTCACAACTTGTGGAAAAAGGCTTGTTGGTTCCAAAGCTTACCTTTACGTAACATAAAATAACCAATTTTGACTGTATTGATGCTTGATTATGAAGTAATATTACAGCCATTGAATCATAGGTAAATGTTAAGTGGCTTAACTAAAAATGGTCAGGAACAAAACAGCCAACATCCAAAGACCAATTATAATAAGTTCACTTTTAAAGGTTAAAAAGTGTTAGAAGAGAGGTGGAAGGAGATTTTTTATATACACTACTGTGTATAATATATAAATATATATTAAAGGAAGAATGGCTGAAAGAAAAGAAATGTTAGTCATGATGTTTGAAGAAGTTAATTGTAAATCCAAAATATCTGTAAAAAGCTGACACCGACTAACCTCGTCTGCCTTCTCCTGCACTAACTTCCGTTCATGCTCTTCTTTGAACAGCCTCTGCTCCAGAATGGCAAGTTTCATCTGAGACACAGGAAATAAAAAATGAGCTTACAGCTCATTTTGTGGCAATAAGTAACATACAGTACACTAACAGACAGTCAGTGTTACCTCTGCAAGAGTTTGGGTTCTGTTCAATTTGAGACACTCGGATTCAAGTTTCTCCAGCTTCTCCTGCTGAGTTGGGTTGTTTGAGCCGTTTGTCTGCTGGCTCTGCAGTGAAGCCTAGAGAGGTATCAAGGGAAGTTTAACAACATGCACTTGTGCCATTTATTGTACAGAAATGTTTGAGATAAATAAAACTTAACTACAAAAGTACTGAGAAACTAAATGCTTGATATATGAAAGCATTCTCTGGGCAAAAATGGTTGCTAAAAATATTATTACTGAAGAAAATCAACTTTATAGTTAAGATATAACTATAAAGAAAACCCTCTACTCTAACATAATTACCCTTCTACCTGGTTTTCCATCAGTGCACTGCGATCCTTTTTGGCATTTTCAACCATTTTCCTCATGTAATCCAGCTGCTTCTCAAGAACCTTGCAGCGAGCCTCTGCAGACTGCAGTTTTGAGTCGAGCTCTGTCATAAATACAACAGACACAAGAAAAGAAAACTGCATTTTCATTCAAGCTACGACAATATTTCAAGCTTCTATCAAAGCACAGCAGCCATCACTAACCTTTCTTGGCAGTGGTATCTGTCCCATGCAGGGTGGCTGCTGGTTGACTGTGGGATTCTGAGACTCGCTGGTGCTTCCGAGCATCATGCGAAAACTGAAGGTAGCTCTTCTCTGCTTGCTTCCTCTCAAGCTCCATTCGCCGAATTTTCTCCTGGAGGGTCTTAAGGGCGTCAACCACAGCTGGGGTTTTGTTACAGAGAAGAATGTAAGCATAGAGGAATTTGACCATAAAATGCAATAAACAATTATCACGTAGATGAAGATGTGTCACACCTTTACTGTCAATATTGCGTGTTGTTTCAGACAGATGGCTGGAAGTCTTCTCAGAGTTGATGGATGAATGAGCAGGAAACTGCAGCTGTCTTGATACTGATTGTATCCTTTCTGGTGGCTGGTAGTAGCTCCCAATATAACTGTTTTTGGAGGGTGAGTCTAAAATCTACACAAAGCAACATTTCGTGTTAAAACATATAAGGATTCAAAAAACACTAAAGTGTGTACAAAACTGAACATAGCAAAAATATGTATTTAAAATATGGATGTGGGGATTGAAGCTCAAAATAAGTTGCATAATTTTAGAAATATTTTAATGTGGTTGTTTCATAATATATTGTGATTTTAATGTATTTATTCCCACTTCTTTTCTTAAAAAAAGAGGAAACTATCCTTCCAAGAGATGTTTTTGTTTAATTTTTCTGAGATGTTGCAGATTTTTAATTATTTGTTTTCCTTGCATTCTAAATCGAAAAACAACAATATTATGAAAAAAACCCACAGCACATGAAGCTGAATTAGGAAAATAAAGGACAACTGTAGAAAACTACTCCATGGTAGTCGATTAACTATTACAACAAAGCGACAGTCTCCATGGAAATTCGCCCGTGTGTCTTTACAACACTTGAGGTTTAACGAACCTGCACTTTAAGTACAAAAACTCGAAGCTGTCAAGATAATGTTTTCTTAATGATATCACCTAAATATATTTAGCAGAAAATAGCTTTATACAGCTCACCTCAACATTGTGAAAGTGACTAATGCAAAGCTAACACGTTGGCTACATTTGTTGCTAAAGGTTAATTTACAAATATTACCTGATCGTGATGATGCGTCTCCATAGTAATATATCAATATCAAATTTCTCTATAGGACTCTCAGAGTTTTAATTTTAATTTTAAAAAGCTTATTATCGCTGGTTGACTAACAGTTATCTATTTTACCACTTGCAAAACAGTCCGGACTTTTTAAATTTCCCTCCGTTTTCCGCCCTCCTCACTTTGGTTCCGCCTGCGAACTGCTTCCTTCATACCTACAGGGGACTGAGTGAGGTTTTGTAATAAGGCTTTCATAACATAAACATAAATTGCTTACACATATGATATGAACAATTTCTATATTAGATGTTTAACAGCTAAATTATTTTATTTATGTTGTCTAGTTAGCTGTTTCTCACAATTATATTTTCAGTCTGTGTTGTGTCCCATAATTAATCACTTTTAATAATATTTCACGCAGTCCATAAAGCAACCTAAATTGAACGTAAAATAAATCTGACTGATCACAAAAAATCAAAATCTGTTAGTTTTATAACCTAATCTAAAATATTTCCTTTCAGTCAAACAAAGAGAGCTCCTTCAAAATATTCAGGGAATAAGTTGAGTGTGGTAGCCTTGGTCTTGACTGACAACATTTTAGATAATAAATTAAATATGTTACATCATGTGGGCATGTACACATTTAACCTTTAATGCGTTTGTGGCTTTAACAAACAGTGCTTAGATTATTTTGACTACTAGTAGGCTATAGTGTTTCTAAATGATAAATAATCAGTAATACTGTCAAATGCAGTATTGGTTAACCCCTGGAGAAAGAAGCACCAAAAAGTAATAATTTTGCACACATTTGTTTCAGGCTGTAGTCTGCAAAGTGCAACAATGTCAATTGGTCTCTTAACAAATCAGGACAATCCAGTATAGAGGTTGGATTGTGGTCATAGATCAGAGACAGACAATATGGTGATATATGCCTCCACCTAGTTTCAGAGATGATCTAGTTTCTTCTGTTGAGAAATTAAAATAGTCTGCTCTCTCTTTCACTTGCGGGCCTGTTGGCAAATGCAGACATATAAAAAAGAAAATAATGTAATATTCACTCCTTGTGTAAAATAAGAAAAATATTCAACTTGCAATGCATGTCAAATAGCAAACAAGTAAAATATGTGCACCAACAGACATCATGTGACTGATTTTTCATTGTTAATTATATTAGTGGAATGGCCAATATCTACATTCAATTTTGAAGCTGATATTGGCTGATACCTATATCGAGCTGATAATATCGTGCATTTTTAATTTAGATACTTGTTTGAGGAATCATTTTAATGTGTGATTATCAAATAAACTTAAATAAAAGCAAAAACTCAACATTATTCAAGTTAGAATTTTTTGTATTTATCTGCAAACCTGATTTTTATGTTTCTTTGGGATCAAGGCTGATAACCTCTGCCCATCCACAAGCTGCTGTGTCGCTCAGGTGATAAATAGCGAAGACCCACTAACACACCAAAATACCATAACAATAACAATTTGATACTGATATGCAGTGGTGTAGTTGTCCCTGGAGAAGTGGTTATACTTCATTTTTAAATCCATTTTTAAAAAAGCAACAGTTTTAGAAACATGTTACATGTAAAATGATTCTACTTACCATACCCCCAAAAAACGAATCAAAAGCCTTGTATTTGTACATTGCATGGTTTCTGTACATAATCCCAAGGTCCCAAGGTTTCATGTTAATGTGGCCCCTGCAGTAACAAAGAGCCCTCTAATCACGTTTAAAGGGTTTGATGGAAAGGATTCCTGGAGAAACAGACTGAACAATTGTAAGATGGAAGCAGTATAGTAAATAAAATCAACACGTGAAAATCAAACACTTCTTTCTCCTTCTTTCTTTTTTACTATTACTTTCTTCTTTTTTTTCAACTTTACTATTTTTTCGAATAGTCAAAACACTTGAACACTTTTGTTGGACTTTGTTTGGAAATGTTTCCAGGTTAAAGAAAGATAAGAAGGAGAAAATATATGGACTGATGATCCAACCACACATTCTCAACTGCATTATAGCCGTTGAAATGTAACAAAGAAAGCAATTTATATACTCTGTCAAATGTGTTCTTATCTAGTGTTTCATGGTGAATAAATCATGTCTAGCGTCACCTCTGTAGAGGCGAAGCTAAATTAGTAAAGGTTGCGTCCTGTTATTCTTTTGAATAACATGACAGAACATGACAACATGATAAAAAGGCTCATGACCAATGAAGAATTTGGGTAAATAGGAAGCATATTTAAAGTGCTTTGCAGAACATAGATGAGCTTATGGTTCTATATAAGTGTGGATTATTTATCATGGCTGCGCAAGAAAGTGTCCGGAAAATGTTATAAAGACGTCTTTTCTGAACGTGCAGAAGAGATCTTCAGAGAGGCCAGAATCAAAGTTTTTGATATGTCTTTTCTTTTTTGACGTCTTCATCTGAAGTTGTAACTGAAGTTGGTGAAAGACAGAGGGTGTTAGGGCTGTCATTCACATCACTTGTGTAGCATTTCTAACATCATGTGAGATGCTAGTTGATGTTATGAGGACATTGGCTAAACTCTGCCTCTAATTGACTGACTTGTCCTCCTGCCTCATTTAAAGTTAACCAGTTTGACCTTGGCTTCACTAACCTTGAGGGAAAAATGGAAAATTAGGTTGGCTGATATATAAAAGTATGGTGCCATTACAGGGGTTTAAAAGTGGGAATACCCAATGCTGACTGAAAGATAAGTGGGTGTACCCTGGACTACACCACTGCTGATGTGTGTATTTTGATCAGTGCCGTGGGCCCTCTCATTGTACAAGTATGAAGTACGTATATATGAGGCTGAAGAAATACAAAGGAACTGGAAAAGTACAATATTTTCACCCTTCACTCTTCCTATCCAGTGTTTTTCTGCTTGCCTGTAATATCTGATAAACAAGAGGAAGGGGGGTTGCTGTTGCTTACGAAATGTATGCCGGGAAGTGTAGTTTAAATTAGCTTTCCTTCAACATGAATGCATGGAGAAGTGCATACATCTCCCGATAACTCTCCCCCAGTGAGCAGGGTAGATTCCCATCAACCAATCAAATGCCCGGATAAGAAGTTACCCGCCTTAGAATGTCAAAGCGCTGCTCTCATTGGTCAATCAGTTCTGCCAATCAAATGTTTACCCTCAAGTTGTTACCACCTATCGCTTCTACCCTGGTCAGTGCTGAGACGAGCCGTCCGGTTGCAGAAGACCTGCACCAAAGAATGTGGATAAAGTGAGTATTTTAGAATGGCATCTTTTCAGGCTGCCGGTGAAAGGTTTGTACACAGGAAAATCATTTCCACTGCGCTTCTGTTGCACTTTACTGGTGTCTTTGTTAACGGTCAGCTTTGACACAGGCAAGCAGAGACAGGCAGGCAGGTTGAATGGACTTTACAGACATGTATGAAATATCAGATTAGTACTCTGGAAAACGAAATTTTCCGCCGTAAGCCAACAGTTTTACGGGCAAAAGCAATGGCTGCTTATATTTAAATGACAAGTTGACATTTTGTATGCGTTACGTTTGTCCTTCTATCATTTGGCAAAGAAGAAGATCAGCGTAAAACCTTGTTATGATCGTGAAGGAATGAGTTTCTTTCATTCTTTCTCTCTTAGATCTAATGTTTTACATGTGGATTTCAGCAAATATGAGCTCATTGAAAGGATTCTTCCACATGACAAAAAGAAAATCTGTTTTGTTGATTTTGTATGATTTATAATTGTTTTTAATTGCGTGGAAGTTGACTAGTTTTCTTAATATATGTTATTTTTGTTTTCAAGAAAGTCTACTTATGTATGTAAATGCATTTCTTTAACATGTTATTTGTCTGTAGCCTGCTGTAAGACTGCACAAGCTTTAGTCCTACATCAAAAGAGCATAATGGAGGTGCAGGACCTGGAGAATCTGGGGAGATGGGACAGGCTGGCCAGCCGGGACACCAGCTCCAGAACTGATGCCCTAGAGCACATCTGCCAGGAGGTCATGAAGAAAGTAGATAGCATCGGACCCATAAAAGCGTTGGCCTCCTCGCCTCCTGCCTCAGGAAGTCCTCCCAAAAGTGACTTGAATGACACCCTGGCTCACCTTCTCATGCTCACCAAACGCTGCCCCTTTGAAGATGTCAGAGAGCGATGTGTCCAGCTTCTGCGGGAGGTCCAGGTAGGACTTTCATGTGATAAACAATGACAGACTGATGAGCTTTTCATCTCGCTCCAGTGTTTGCTGTATTGCTCTGCTTCCACCTGTCATCCTCCTCTCTTCACCTCTTAATAAGCATCGCAAACATTGTGGTTCAGTCAAAAGCACACCAAGGCAAATGCATGTTTTGTCAAGTGATTCGTTATCAGAGGCATTATGAAGCACTAGGAGCTCATTTCCCTTTAGATACTGCAATGGATTTTCAGCCATCTGCCCAATTAGTCAGACTTTAGACTCCAAAACAAAGCAGTTCCAAAGATCTAAAAAATTCCATGTAGGCTACATTTAATGTTAGATTTTAGTCCAGTTTTATGAAATATAAAAAAGCTTATGGGAGTAACTTGATTACTTGACAAATAAAACGGTTTTTATCTGTCTCTTTATCTAGTTTAATGCGTTTTAAATTCTACTATGACTTTTGTAGGTATCAGTATGTTAACCAATATTCCTGTAGAGCCATATAAAATATTAGATCACACTTATTAAAAGCAGCATCCTCATGTCAGATGTCCGTACAGTTTTCCCTGATGAGTAGACGATTTATGCTGGTAATAACAGAGAGATCAGCAGTTTGAACAGCATATACAGCACATATGGCAAAGAAAAAGGAAAAAACCCTTTGGCTCACTTCTGTAACATACTTTAAAAGAAAAATTTCCACAAGATATTTTGCTCAGACCCACACCACAAGTTGTGCTGATAAAAATCGTTGACGCATGAAGGTATTCCGCGAGAGCTGTATTTACTGAAAATACCAAGGCCCTCAAACATCAACATAACAATAATCTGAGGATGTCCATCTTTTTTCCCCTCATATTTTAATACCATCAATGCAGTCATTCATCTCTCTCTTGTTAATTTTTTAAAGTCTTGGATGGTGGCATTTGTGACAGAATCCATCATCCATCAGGCCAGAATGGAAACATCTGGACCGGTCATTGTGCTTTACTCCAGCTACAACGCAGTAGTAATGGTGACACTTTTGAACTCATTTATTGGCGGTGAATTGTGTCACAGATCTGATTGGTTGACATGTTCACATGACAGTCATGGAAAGATGTTTCACTCAGTTATATGCTATGTGTTTTTTATTTTTGAGGATGTCTGCCTCTTTCCAGATCCTTTTTACTTCCCAGATGACTCTGTATTACGGCCCAGCACATTAGATGGCTTATACCTGCTTAAAGGTCAGTTTTTAATTAACAGAGAGGTTTAAAGTGATGGCAATGCAGCCAGGCTGAATAGTGATGGCTCTTTCAGTCACCACTGGCATAAATATTGTGCTTTTCTATTAGCTAAGCTCTGTGTCTGAACAGTCACGTTTATCCATATTAATCCTTGACCATACTTTGGCCAGTAGTCTAACACAGTGAGCATTAATACGAGGTGGCAAAAACTAAACATTAAAGAAAAGTCTTCATAAAGTTTTCTTAATCACAGTATACAATATATATCTCGATATAATTTCTTTTGGTTAAGTAACCTAGGAGACAGTTTAAATTTACAGCCTTGGGTGCTAAATATACTTTTATTAAGGATTTGAAGCAGACGTGCATTAAAATATTTGACTGAAATTAAAGGAGATATGTATTAAAATAATAAAAAATAACTTTCAATTACCATAACAAGCATACAGTTGGGCAGAATGTTAAAAGAAGAGATTTTTTTTAACTCAAAACAAGCTACCTCGATATACACAATATTCCCTCATTTTATGAGACAAAGTCTCGATATATTTGAAAATCTCGATATATTGCCCAGCTTTAGTTTAATGTATGTATTTCGCACAGCCAAACATTGGATTTCTCTTGGTTTCAGCATGCTTTTGTCTGAGGCCTGCCCTACTTAATGAGCCCTCTAATAACAAACAAAAACTTAAGCCCGGCTACTTTCGCTGGCCTGGCATGTTGTTTTTCTGAGGAAATGGATTGGCAGAATTCCTGTTTGTACGGAAGTGTTTTTGGAAGATGGAGGAGGAAGGGCCGAGAGATGAGAGAGGGAGAAAGCTGCTTTGAGGGTTTAGCTGGGCACCACAGTACACACCGTCTGGTATTTCTGAATTCTGCTAAGCTGCATTTGCACAGGCCTTGCCAAAGGCTGCATTTATGAGCCCAGTGTGGCGCTCATGCTGTTCTGGCCCCATGCCTGATGCCTGAAGACCCCCTCTGACCAACACACACACACACACAGACACCTTTCTCACAATGGCATGGATGGGAGGGGGTAAAGAGATGGAGGGGGGCTGCGGCTCAGACAGACCTCTAATTCCTGCAGATCCGCTGTTAAAGACAAATTCTTTGAAAACTCAGACAGTCTTCTCCTGATGTCCTCTTTTAGAGTAATGCCTCCCGCTAGGTGAGAATAATGTATTTAAATACTGGCTTAGCTTACAGAACAGTAATTTTCTGCTAGTTTTGGCTTTTTGGAAGTACTTTATCGGCTGTGGAGGAAAGAAAATGTCCTTTTCTTTGGGTGCGGCGTGAGAAACATCCCATTTTATGCGCTGTTGTACACATTAAAGCATAGCAAGAATAATTGCTGTGAACTAAGAATATCAGGAATGTGTGTGCACTTATTCACTTTATTGCTTTTAGAATTGTAAATTTGGTTACATGGAAAGTTTTTATTGGTTTTCTGAATTATTTCTCTGTTATTAATTTTCATATATCTTTTTTTTCCATATTTTTAGAAGAATCAGACTAGCCAGTATGTAACCAAACAGATAGTTACGTGTCTCTCTCTTTCTTTCCTGGTCTGAGTTGTTGTTTATTCTGCAGACTTTTCACATTGCAGACCTGTCACTGTGGGATAGAGTTGGAAACATTAAGGTTTGAAATGCTGCGTTGCCCAAATATTGCTGAAACGCAGAGGTCATGGGTTACAGGGTCACGAGCAGAAATAGGGTTCTGAGTGGGTGGGGAGGGGTCAGGTTCCCATAGACCGTCCTCGTGTGAGGCTCTGCCAGGCTGAGCGAGGGCAGAAATCGCTTATCCCTGCCATCCAGTTAGCAGACACCATCAGAGGGCCATGCTGTCACCCCCAGTCTTATTAATCTAATACTGATAGGTGCACAGATGGGGGCGAATTAATGTAGCAAATACAATTATATAGCTGATGATCAACATGAAGCATGGATTGTTCTAGTGGATGAAGCCAACTTTCTCTAGTCTCTATGTTCCCGCTGTGGCAGGGAAGAGCCAAGTCTTTAGATTGAGAGGGAGAGGGGTTTCTTTTTGTTACGTTATCCCACCATTTTATTAGCCCTCCACTCTCACTTGAAGTAAGAGCTGCTTTTAAAAGATCAACCAGTTCTTTTGTTGCAGGCCGGTGCTCCTCAGGTTCCAGACTTACGCATGTCCACAGCCTGCAGGAACGAACAGATGCAAAATGGAGCTAAGAATGTACATTAGATACCAAATGGACTTAGTGTCTCTTTGAATTTGATTCAGTAGGGCTCCAACTACAATTGGCTTTTGCATTGTAGTTGGCTTATTCATAAAGTGGTGGAATAAAATGTCTGGTGATTACTGTAATAGAAACTCAGCAGCTTACAATATAAGCTGTACAGTTAAGGTTTTAGAGAGCGGCTATGCTGCAACTTTTAAATGCATCGGTTCTCCAACACACCCGATTCAAATGAGTGTTTTCTTGCCAACATGCACATGAAGGAGTTAAAGATATACATGTTACAGTTGCAGGATAGGAGGGCTCCAGGACTGGACTTGGGCCCCCAGCTATAGGAAATCAAAGTTAGTACAACTCTGTTTTAAAGGAGCTTTCTCTGTGTTCACAGCACAAGAGGGAAAGTCTGTGATGTAACAGTGCAGTGTGCAGTGATAGCTCAGAACTGGAGGGCCAAGGATATAAAATCCAACAAATTTTTGAGTTGTCCATTCCCTTTGCAGGTTGCACACAATAAGAAAAGTGCTTAAGAACAGTATCATTGGTGACTAATGCCATGTAGGATGTGACACTCTTCTACCAAGTCTAACATTAGCAACATACTGTATATTTAGCCATTTGTTATTCTAGTTGAGTAGAGTGTTGTGTGGAAAAGGGGACAGGGGTCATTTTTGTATTCACAAACTATATTAAATGAAGCAAAGGTGCATAGTTATTTTAAAGATGCTTCATAGTCTAAAGCTGCACATAACATAGAATGGAGGGGTGTCAGACTATTAGACAGGGGTACTAAATACATTTTATTAATAATAAGGCTATATCTAATTTATTTATAATGAGGATGCAATTCTTTTTTAATGGGGATGATTTATGTTTTTTTTTTTTTTTGTCAAAGGAGTTTTTACAAAGATTTCATTTGGTTGGCAGCTGTGTAGTTTGTGTCCTACAGCCAGCTGGAGTGGCTCATTTTTACACATACTTATTTAGCTAATTGTAGACATTAGGAATGACTAAGCAGTACCAGCAATAAACACTTGAGTGTCATTAATGAAGTGAAATGCCTTCATCATTTTCACCCTCCTCCCAGAACAACTCAGAGCTTGTGTGAAGCTCCAGGACCTCGCTGATGACATCATCTATAGATAATTCTCATTTTCAGACTGATTTATTGATGGTAGGTGCATAGTGAGGAATCTGTCGTGTATGATTTAAAGAGCTCTGCCCTGCCTTTGAACTCTTGTGTTAAAGTTGAAGTCTGTATAATTAAGCACAC
Organism: Craterocephalus amniculus; assembly: GCA_036024015.1. Classification (NCBI taxonomy): domain Eukaryota; kingdom Metazoa; phylum Chordata; class Actinopteri; order Atheriniformes; family Atherinidae; genus Craterocephalus; species Craterocephalus amniculus. Next base: position 18,908 of record JAVQJG010030791.1, read on the forward strand.
ATAGTGTTCATGTAGTTCTATCACCCACTCTACAACCTCCCAGGAGGTTTAACCGCTGTGTTGCTTAATGGATTATGAGCCGACTTAATTTTTTTAAACAGTGTTGTGTGTATTTTTTGTGTCTCTGTGTTGGGTTTGTTCTGGAAGCTTTGCCTATGTGAGCTAGTCTGTATAACTGTGTATCAGTGGCGACGTGCCTTTGTTGAAGCAACACAAACAAACCTTACTTGACAGACAGGAGTGTGGACAGATGCAATATGGCTTTTCTGAGAATACAGGGTCAGAGTCCTCGTGTAAATGGTGGCATTTTTCAGAGAATTGTTAAAGTTCTTGCACACTGTCACCATGACAGAAAATACTGATTGACTTTGTTTTCAGTCATACATAAATGAATTCAAAGTATATATTATTTTCTTTGTTTGTGTGCTGTGTTTGTGTGTGAATGGCTCTGTAGTTCTCCAGGAAACAGGCTTAGCAAACTCTGGTTTTAACCCTGAACACAGTTCAGTTAATCTACTTTTATTTAGGTGGACTTTGACCTGAGAAAATTTCCATCAAACAAATAACACACCCTTAAATGATCTTGTTGACGAGCAATTGAAAAGGAGTCCAAATTTTAATTAATCCCCAAATTTAAGATGTCACTTTTAATGTAAATATTGCTGAATGCCATGTGGTTGTTGCAACAAAAACACAATTATCCCACACAACTTATTTAGATTTTTTTGTATGTTTAATTGGCACCAAAACGCTCAAAAAGTCAAATCTGTGCTAACACAGGTTTCCGGCTAAAATGATTGACTCTACCTAATTCCAAGGAAAGGCGCTTCAGTGTACCTTTTTTTTTTACCTCCTATGGCAAGAAAACACTAGAGCATCCTTTAAGAGGACTTCATTTAATTCCTCTTAGCTGCCACATTTAAAAAGACGATTACATTTTTCAAGTTGTTCTAAATCTGATGGAAGTGAGTAAATATGACACAGTATCCTCCATGATTTTAGGTAAGGGCCTTAACATTTCAACATAACATTGCTGTTTAATGGCACAGTTTGGCCATTTTTTAAAATTCTACCTTAAGTTCAAATCCGTAGTGATGATTTTATCTTTGCGGTGTTTTGTAAATATTTAAGTGCTCGGCCAAGAAAGTTTCTAAATTTGCGTATTCAGTAACTCAAATGAAATCATGAAGGCTTGCTACATCCAGTTGTTTCCTAAAACTGCCTGAATTTTCATTTAAACATTTTTGATATGGAAAGTATAGAAATGTCTACATATTTCAGGAACAGGTGCACAGAATCCCACACAGTCATGTTTGGATTTTCTGGAGTGACTCAGGTGAAGAAAGACCTGAGGGCCCGGCTGCAGGGGGACCATCTGGCTGCATGCATACTACCCAGCATCAATGGGACACCTGTGGCCCACTTCCTGTCTGGTCCTGTCCCAGAAAAATCGGACAGGATGTTGAGACTCCAGTGTTCATTTTTTAAAAGAAACGATTTGCAGAGCAGTGTCCCATTCCCCATAAACAGTTTCACCCTTTTATTATGTTCCGTAAGCATATGTTGTATGAAAGAATAAACATAAGAAGAAAGAAAATAAGAAAAATATAATATTTACAATTGAAAATATTGCATCTAAAGAAAAATAATTCTGAATTCATGCAGCCTTTTTTTCCGTTGTGGTCATCAGAATAACCCTGGGACATGGTGGTGTGTGCGAGCAGTGTGTCACAACAATGTTGTTCCGCTTTTGTGTATTTCACTGCTCACTTTGAGTCCTGCTGTAATGTTGTTATTTCCCTTTGGGGATCAATGAAGTAGTTTTCATTTCCCCTGCACCATAAATGCACCATATACAGTCTTTGCATCCATAAAAGGCCTTTAAACAACTTAATCTCTTCAGTAAAACCCACATCTCAGGGAGTTTTTCTGTAAAATGCATTTATTTTTCCGTTTATTTTCTGAGTGCTTTAATGCAAGATCAATCAAATCCCTTGTTTTTTTCATGTCATAATGTATATTTCAGGAAGATTAATATTGAAGAGTCGAAGTGTAAATAAATATTTAAAATGAAATGCATTTAAAAGATATTAACATAAGATATGCATCCTTGAGTCAGAGAGACATTCTCTTTTAAACTTAGTCTGATCCAGTTTTATGGTCTCCAGGTTGCTCATGCTGTAGTGTGAAGGTGCACCTCACTGGATCCTATTACATGACATACAGATGTTCATTGAATCCTGACTCTTAAGTCTCAATTCGATTCCGATTTTTGGGGCAACGATTCGATTCATTATCGATTCTCGATTCAAACCGATATTTATTCACCTTCAATTCTCTTTTAGTTACTAAACGTGCTAAATAACTCTGATCCTCTATAAGGCAGAAACAACTCTGAGGAATGGTTTCATTAGTTGAAAGAAAAGTGATCATTTTCATCAAAAGACGGTTTAAACTTAGCTAACCTGGCACAGTTTAACATGTCTTTGTCACTTAGCAGAAGCTTTGAAAGTAGTCAAGCTAATAATTTTTAGCCTTTTAAAAAATTGATTCTTGGAAATTTTTAAACTATTTGGAATCTTGATGAACAAGAATCTTGATTCTGATTAAAAAAATATTTTTTTCACCACCCCTAGTGCGAATGTTCAGTCTCTGTATCTCAGTGAAAAATATACAGTCATATGCAAAAGTTTGGGCACCCCTTATCATTTTCAAGATTTTTCTTTATAAATCACTGCTTGTTTGGATCATCAAGTTCAGTTAAATATATCATATAGCAGACAAACACAGCGATATTGGAGAAGTGAAATGAAGTTTATTGGATTTACAGAAAGTGTGCAATAATTAATTAAACAAATAATGGCAGGTGCATAAAT
>JAVQJG010030809.1:0-52497 GCA_036024015.1 Craterocephalus amniculus
AGTAACATAAAAGTTTTGTGAATCAAGTTTTTTTCTGATTTGTTTGGATAAAAAGACTTACTAAAGTTAAGATAGTAGCTACAACATTCAGCCTATATAAATTATAAGAAGCTAAATAATCTTTTCTTCCCTGGATCATCACGGATCTTATAAAGAAATAATTTTACGATACTGTATGTATTTAAGACAGAGGTGCAGTAGTGCTTCTGCCTTCACTTTTCTTTCACGTTTTTTTTCATGCCCTGTTAAACAATTTTTTTATTAATAACCATTAATGTGGTGAATCTTGTTGGCAAATGCAGTTTATTTCTACTATGTTAGAGTGTTAGTGGAGAGCTACATGTTAGGATAAATTGCCCTTTAGAGTTTACTTCCATGATAAATGATTGTTTAAGAGGCCTTGTACACTTTCTGGCATAGAAAGAATGTGATTGTCCTTGTTCCGCTCTGACTGGTCAGGATATGTTGACCAGCTCTCTAATTACCAAACAACAGGCTTTTAAAATCTGCCTTATCCCGGTCTGCTACTCATTCATCTTGTCACTACTAATCAGCCCCATAACACCTGTGACTGCAGACAGGATTAGCAGATCAACATTTTCTCTGTTTGAGTGTAATAAGTCAATCTAAAATGCACCCTTTTCCTCGGAGGGTTATTAGTAGTTAGAAACAAACAGGTGGTTGTTGGCCGGAAGTTGATGGCACAGACAAAGGTCAGAGTTCAGCCAGCCTCAGCCTTCTGGCAGCTGCATGATGTGAGGTGGCCATTGTGTTCTGCTAGAGAGAATTTGTGTTTGGGTTGGATGTGGATGTGTGTTTAGAGGAAATGGAATTAGTGTGACTGATGTGGATTACTGAAATCAACCTTTGTGCCAGAGCATATTAACACAGCACGCTCTTAAAGTGTGCGCTGTCACACTCACACACACACAGACACACGTTAAACTGGTTATTCCTCCTACGATTATCCTTGCAAATAACATAACAGTTATTTGTTTGGTGTAAAATAATGTATAGAAACTATTCATGCAGGCTTACAGAACTTCTACTGTAGCATTTGGGCAAGGCAAGTTTATTGTATTGCACACTTCATGTACAAGACTTTTCAAAGTATCAAACATAAAACATGAAAAGCATAACAGCGCTGTGCAGAAGAATCATTGAAAAGTACATACAAAGCAATGAAATAAACATTTATATGAAGACATAATTTAAAAGGTTGTGGGAACAAATCAAAACTAATAACAACAGAACACTATGTGTCGTCTTTATTGACAAACATGAAGTCCCCTGGTCCCCTGCAGATTAATTTCTCACTTCAGCAACTACTTGATTTCATGTGAATGTACTGTTGGCGCTGAAGAACCATCCCACCCCCTTCAGTTGTAATTTTCCGCTCAGGTCTCTGTAAATAATGGTTTTTGAGTGTACTGAAGGAAATCATATTTATTATGAAATAGTCTTGTTGTCATCTGTGTTTTTGGGTTTGCGATATCAGAATGATGTAACACAGCAGCAGATTCGCCAGCAGAGTGGGGAATAAATAAAAAAAATCTGACAGCAGCATGTGAGCAGAGCAGCCGGTGCTTTAGCAGCAGATCTGCTTTTGCTGCTTCGCATTTCAACCTCATAATAAACTGTAGATTTCCTTTTGCTTCACAAACTCTGTTAAATGATCATCTGCAGAAACCACTTTGATCGGATGAAGAAAGTTCAGAGTCTAAAAATGGAGCATTGCAAGATCGTGTTGAGCCAGAGAGATGTTTGGCTGGAGTATGTGGAAATTTGTATTCTTTACATAAATATCAAACCATGTCGTTTGCAGCAAGACTTCATGCTTTGAATTATATACAATTTTAGAAATGCTCAAAATGACCATGTTGGCTGAACATTTAATGTTTAGAAAATACTAAACATACACATTTACTACTACAGATCTGAATGGAAGGTAGAATTATAAAAAAGTATTTCTGTGAGATGCACGGTGAAAAGCCTTGGCTGAGTGTCTGACCAGCAGGTCATTTAGTGAGGTGATTACATGAATTAAGATTCAAGATTTCACTCTATTGTCTCTCAAAGAGAGAAATTTGTACTGGGTCATTCACCCGTGCTGCAGCCACAACACAATTTATTAATAAGGGAGGGGGGTTCTATGGGAAGCTGAAAACCCTGGTATTCTAGTAACTACCACAGGAAGTTATGATCCTGAGCTAACAGGAGAATCCAGAAGCGACAAAGTTGCTGCGCTTCGCTCCTGGTGGCAGAGGGTGCCAGTGGAAAGCAACGCTCTGCTGTTCCTCTGTGCTTCTGCGTCCAGTGGGACTGAAGGATGATGATTTTGATGGTCGCAAAGACACAAAGGGAGTATCTAGACTGGCTGGCAGAGAGACCACTGACAGAAACATAATGTACAGCTACAGGACAAAGAAAAACCAGGAGTTTAAATATTGAGGGAACTAATTACAAACAAGAAGCAGGTGACAGTCAGTGAAAGAAATCAACCTAAAAAGAAGTGTTAATCGGGGAGCAAGAAGTGAAGTGAACACAGCACAAGGAAATAAATTTGGCAAAATGAAGCAGGAAACGACACAAAACGGAAAAAAACAACAACAAAGAGGACTATAAACGAGAAGAAAACCCGCAGACCATGACAGATACGGTGCAGATTCCATGCATGGGCACATGAAAAGCATTATTTTTAACTTGGATTAAAAAGTGTCTACATTCTCCAGTGGCAGTTTGTTCCACTTATTTTCAGCATGTTTAGTTTGGATTCTGGTCTGGACCAGCTGACCTGAGTCCTTACATACAAGAGCCCTGCTAGGTTTATATTTGCTCAACATATCAGATATATTCTGGGTCTAAACTGTTCTGTGATTTGTGAACAGTAGGACTTTTAAATCTATTCTGTGACTGAGTGGAAGTCAGTGTGAAGATTTACAGTAATAACCGGTTTGATTTGCTCACATCTCATAGTCCAGGTAAAAACTCTCGCTGCAACATTCTGGATGAGTTGTAGATGTTTAACACTCCTTTCAGGGAGTCTTAACATCAGTGATTTTAGGAGCCGGAGTCTCTGACCCTTCACTCTACCGCCAAACATAATAATATAACTTTTTTTCTTAATTTGATTGTAGAAACTTTAATCCACCTAAGCATGTACGGAGAGGTCTCCGTTCTCTTTAAGTTGTATGTAAATCATCCTGTCTAACACAGACACCCTGAGTGCTTTCTGTGATGAAAAGTCTTACAAGCTCATAATCTGTGCCTGTCACCACCCTCCACTCCCTGCACATGCATACACACACACACCCGAACACGGTGTGGAAACGATTTTTCATCAACGTGCCAGTCTTTGCGTTACCCCAAGGGGGCTTTATTTTGTTTCCAGCTACATGTTTGCACGGATCTTGTTAGAGCATAAATTGAGTGAAATCTGTTTTCTCTTTTCACTTGTCTATGCGTGTAATATGCCCACCCACGATACAGCGTATCTCAGCTCCACTTGAGATTACACAGGAGCTCCAGCCACAAACAATGTGGATTCTGCAGATGTGTATACATAGCATGGCTGTGATGCAAGTGGAGTTATGCAGGATGTGTACACAGGAGCATGTGATGAATGTCTGCCGGAGTCTTAGGGGATGTATCCCAAGGGTCTGAATGAGTGACCTCAAGGCTTTGGAGAGGTCTGTCAGCATGCTACTGCAAAGTCATATACATTACACTTCCACTGCTGTGTTTGCACTGTAGGTTTTGATACTAACACAACAAGTTAAAGTAAACGAAAATGTGAAGTCAAGAGAGATAAGAAAGACAAGAAGATGATTTCCCAGTCAAAACTCCCACTGTTATTGCTTTTCTGTCCTGTTGAAAGGCAAAATGAATTAATACGTTGAGTACATGACGGACTGTGTTACTTGTTGATCTGGGAGATTTGGGTTGTAATTTTGGTCCCGTTTGCATCAAATAACTCCCAGACTCCGTTCTAGATCAGATCCATACCTAGTGCAGATGTTGCATATGGTTCTTATTAATGTTGATCAAGATTTTAAAGCCTTAATTGCAGCTGTAGTTTTTATTTTCTTGGCTTTTTTCCAGTCTTTAGCCATGATTTGAGGTGTGAAACAGCAGTAAGTGGCTGGAGTGGAAATAAGACTTTCATAGTGTGCCAGGCTCAGTAACTTTGAATGCTCACCTGACTTGAACTCAGTCTCGCATTCTTTTGTGGCAGCATATCACAAACAACCATCGATCATTTTTTTGAAGTTACTTGGGAAGGAGATCTTTGTGTATAATGTATGTTTCTTCTGCTGCGTTTGCAGAAGTTCTGCTGAACCAGTGAGATGCAGTAAAGCGCTGAGTGAAATTGTTGTAATTTCCTCTGGGGACCAAGAACAATGCGGTCTCTTGCAGTAAGTAATATGACTCATAGTCACTTCATTAGAGCATGGACCCCAGGGCCCTTTTATTATATTGGTTTGTTCAGTTTGTTTGTCCTCTTGTTCCAAGAGGGCAAACGCACAATTCAGTAGACTTCTATGATTTAAAGAAGCACAACTGAACTTTGCTGAATGTACTCTCTAACAACACACTCCCTCAAGCCAGTAAAACTAGCAGTCTGATGTTGACTCTTGTCTTAAATCTTTCTATCTTTCTTTTCCTCACTCCCTTTTATGTTTCTTTGCTGAATCAGCAATGCTGCACGTTTAAAATGGCCGGTGGATTGATATCCAGTTGCTCCTGTTGTGTATAAAGTGGAAGTCAGCTGTAAAGTGAATAGCTTCCTGGAAGAAGAAGATGTAATGCTCAGCCTCATGATGGGCAACGATGGCTCCAGGAATGTGAATACTGAATGTAGCTTTGCCACCAAAACAAATCAGAAACATGTTTTTAAGGTCGGAAAGTCACAAAGGGTCTACTTTGAAGTTAAAACTTCTATTTTTGTTTTAATAACAGTTTATGTTGACAGTTAAAGCCTTATTTCTTGGATAATTTTACACAAAGCCTTTTGTGTCCAGAGTGTATAAGAACATATTAAGCAGATGTATAGAAGGTGCAATTATCCGCTTCAGTCTCTCTTCTTAAGTTGTTTTGGTTTCCTAGTGTGTACAAGTGTCAATAATTTAACACAAAGGTCAAGTAAAACATTATGGGAGCTTTCCTTGTTACAAGGAAAGCTCCCATAATGGGCCATGCCATGTTTTTATTCTTCTTTTGTCTGAAAAGATTTTGGCTGAAAAGTATTGAGATTCTGAGATCCTGACAAACAAGATATTATCAGGCCATGACAGTTGTGATTGTCAAATTTTAGTCATTGATTAATCTGCCTGGTTAATAATTGTGATTTCTATATATCTACGATACAGGATACATGTCTTGGTATTATATCATGCAGGCTAAAGAAATTTTTGAAATTATGTCTTTTGAGATTCACAGCATGACGTGCTACAAAGATTTTCAACACATGGTGCTAATCTCAGTTTTCTTTTCTTTTTTTAAACAAATGCTGTAGTTAAAACTTTACTGTAGCCTTCACTAATATACCTGTCTTTCCTAAATCAAAAAACTGTCAAACTGTTTTCACAATGCTGGCATTTTGATGTATTATTACAAGATAAACTTTACAGATTGTGGAAACTTACAATCCCTATAATATCGGATGCCTTAAGGCTGTGTAAAGGAAATAACTGGCCCACAACAAGAGTTTAGCCTGTTAATATATGATCTTTACATTGATTTTAACGAGCTTTTTTTGTACACACAAATGAAGACAATTGTGTGTGATAATCAGTAACAATGTGGGCTCACCTCTGGGCCCTAAAATGTCCCTCTGGTGTTTCTGATCATACCGGCTCAGTGAACAGTTTCTTAGCCTAATGTCAATCTCAGCTGCTCAGACACAAACCATGCACTTTCCTACCTGGCATGGTTTGTGTAAGAGTGGCATCAAATAGCATCTTTTTCCTTGTACAGTTTGAAGCTCTGTAAGTAGTTACACATGTTTTTAATTTTGGGAAAAGGAAAGACAAAAATCCCTGTCCTTCATCAACAATAACTGGATGTGATGAGTTTAAACGATAGCTGTATGCTTGAGCTAGCAGTTTCTCCGGCCAGCCTTGCAGAACCTGTGAGCTCCAAGGCTGACACACTTAGACTTTACTCTTCTGGCATGCTTGATTATAGAGCAGCTTTTACCAATATGCAAAAGTATCTTGAACCCTTCTGGACCCTTCTCTCCCTTCCACAGCCACCTCTACACCATCTACAGCCCCCACTCTGTTTCATTAATACCAGATTACTCATTCGCTTTGCTTATACTTTTCTGGATAAATAAAATTCCACCCACCCTCCATTCCTTTGAAATGAGACACACTCTTAAGCTGCTTCCCAAGGGTGGCAGGCGTTTCTGTTTAGGTGCTCTTTTGTTCCATTGCTGCCTGTACACACACACTCACATTTAAATACACACACAGTCTCGCATACTTCCACAGCAGCCCCCTTATGTGCCTCTCATTCGTAAACTTATCAGTTCGTGTGACCCTGCTTGAACTCAGTCTGCAGCATCACCCCCTTTCCCTCCTCTCCCCTCACATTTTGTCATTGCACCACCTCTTTAATTTAATCTAATTCCTTCCATCCTCTTATTTTACAGCCTCCTCCTTCCTGGGTCAATCCCTCTACATTTGGTTTCTCATTTATGCTTTTATGTTTGTATTTAGCATTTAACACTTATCTTTGTTTGTACAAAAAATAAATGAATAAAATAACTTTTTCTAATGTTAAAACGATGCCTGCACTTCCTGTAGTAGACCATGCAAATGAAGACAGGATGCAAAGAAGTGGTGATTCAGATGTCTGCACAAACTTTGATAAGCAAAATGGCTTCATTGTTTTCAAGAAATCAGTAAGCTTGAAATGAGGGCCTACAGTATATGTTTGGATCACTTTGGTGTTTCATTCATATCTCAGTTTAGCCACGTCACCGGTTGGTTTTGAGGCCGGCCTTAATTTTCAGGGGTTACTGTTTCAGTTTTGTGCTTGCCAGGTTTGAGATGACAGTGTTTACACTTGTTCAAATGAACTGCACTAACAGAAAATTTGCAGCAAATTTTGTTTTGATTGTACTGAATGTCAGTTGTGAACATACCTCTGTCTTTAGTTTATGGAAATAATCTTATTGGATTGGATTTTATAGGCAAAGGATATTTGCTCAAATGTACTAGAATATGGTTGTCAGTGGTTTTACATTTTTCACCAAATGAATCAGAAATTAGAGCATGTTGCAAGCTGCAGTCTTTGCCATAATGTTCCAATTCTTTAGCATTTACAACTAGGGGCTAAGCTGATACTAAATGAAAATAAAACCCAGTCTGAAGGATAAAGAGTTCAAACTTTGAGTTGTAAACAGCTTGTCAGCTGATATCTGCACAGTACCTAAGGCTATAGAGGCAGACCAAACAAACCAAGTGCTGCAATAGGCCCTAATATATGGATGAGGCCCCCATGTTGCGCATGGTGCAGCCCAACTATGCACAGCCCTTAATGATACAAATTAAGGGCCATGATTCAGTTCTGTTACATATTACATACCTTACAGCAATGTCCATTTCCAGTAAGAATTACTTGGAAAGATGTCCGTCTTTAATTTACTAAAAGGAGAGATGATGGCTTAAAAAGACACAAATGAAAAGCCTTGCATGGAGGAAAATATCTGCACTTCATTTGTTTTTATATCTAATAATCTTCCGAACAGCACGTGGAATGAATTGCATGTGTGCCTGTTAATGCGCGTTGCCAGAAACTAACGAAAGTCAAATTCTTCCACTGCTTTCTTTTCCTGTTTTTCTTTCTTTGTGACTTCTCATCTTTCTCTCCTCTTTGCTTTCTGCTGGGACAGCATCTAGGCCATCTGCTGGGGCAGACTGGCAGCTGTATGGCATGAGAGTAACCAGTGGCACACCACCCTTCATCTGTTATTAGTACTTCTGAAAGGTTTTGACAGGGAGAAGGTGGAATGTGTGGCAGGAGAGTTTCACTGAGCACTGAAGGGGAAACGAGGAGAGGGCCAAAAAAATGGAGCCAGAAATTCTGGTTCCAAAAACAAAGTGGTGATGTGTTTTCTCTACTCAGTTCCTCTCTTCTCTTCTCTTTCCTCTCCTCTCTTTTACTCTTTTTTTGTCACAATTTTATTTGTTCGATCACAGAGCAACACAGAAATAAAACACAGCTCAGGAATAACACAAATAATCCGTTAGACAGTAAAATAAGTAATTAGTTTTTTTGAGGTATTTTTAAAAATATTCTATGACTATTGCGTCAATAATAGTTTTTTGTCTACTATTTTTTGTCTAGTGGAGATTATTCACTTGTATTTTTTCTCGCTTTGTAGTTCATAAAGAGTTTAGTGCAACATTTCACATTATTGTGGAATAATTTCTTCTCCCCATCTGCAAAGTATAAATAATCTTTGGTGATGCAGGAGAAGTCCAAGGTTACTGTAAGTTCAGCTGTGCCGTAAGGGCTACTAAAAAGAAGGAAAAAAGGGGAAAAGTTCTTAAGATTAAAGACTGAAAGGTGCTTGGATAAAGCAAACACTGCTCGTACTGAATGATCCTGTATTAAAAAAAACAACAAAAACATTCCAAGTATTTTCATGTCTTTCTCCCTTTCGTTGAAATCTTTGAAAAATGTCCATTGAAACTACATTAGGAGCCACTTAGTAGTTCAGACTTAATGTCAGCTTCAAAGTTGGCTCCCAGGGGCCAGGTTTCTCCTAAAGCCAGGGAATGAAAAATAAGACTGGTTCTTTAGAAGGAAAGAAGAGAAACAGACAGATGGACACACACACAAACTCTTTGTTCTTCCTCTCTCTGCCACATACAGAACATTAACATTTTCAGATGCCTGCCCATGTGGTAGGACAGAAACAACTATAGTCCTTCACTGGCAGACATCTACTCTGTTTGACTCCAACTTTGGATCCCATCTTTTAAAAAAAAAAAAAGGAATACATTGTACTTTTTACAGAATTAAGATAAAAAATTACAAAAAACAACTTTTAACAATTCAGGAAATAAACATGAACGTAAGTTTAATAATCCTTAATGGGAAACCTTGAGTTTAGATCAGTTTCAGATCTTCAGACATTAAGTTGTTGCATTGTTTCCCTGATTATTTCACAAAGACATTTCCTCTGAGAAAATTAAAATAATTGTGCCTGCATGAGAACAGTGAGGCTGTTTAATGTGTTTGCTATGGGCCAATATATCCAAGCTTTTGTTTATGTGTGTGTACATCCTGCATCGATCCCCTACCAGCATCCTACCTATAAAAGACATGGGTGGTCAGCCTGTTTATTATGTGGGTTTGCAAGCAATGCTCACCTATTTGGCATAGAGCAGTGAGTCATTCACAATGGTTCACAAAGTCCTCGTACTACCTTAATCTGAGTGTTTTTAATTATAATCTTTATTTCCGTTTTGCCTCCAGCCTACTGCTGGTAAGGAAAGAGTCTGAGACCTCTTGTAAGCAAACATAAAGCAGTCATATAATTTTTTGCTGTGGGTGCTGTACTGCTGGAAAAATTGTGTAATTAGTTTGTAGAATATCATTACGCTAAATACTGAAAAGTATGGCTTTAGGGATGACTTCACAATGTTAATACCATCTACAGGGTTCAAGTTTACAGGTGTCAGTAATATTTCCTTTATGTTCCCTAGTGATTTAGTAGATTTTTAAAAATTATTCTTTAGCACAACAAACAGGTAACTATATGTGATTTTTAGCAAAGCACTTTACAGAAACACTGTTCAGACCAAGGTGGAGTTATGGAAGGATTTTGATAAAATTTACTGGAAATCTTAGAAGTGGAATAAGGAATTAGTTCATTTTATGTCCTGGATCCAGGAATTACTTAAAGGATTCATTACAATGGGGAGATAGGGATCATTTTACCATTACAGCTTCTCACTCAAAAATAATACCCAGTTATTGCCCCAAAAGATTGGCTGTACTCTCTGAGTGGTTTTAGTTCAATTTAGCAATTTTCAAAACAATCATTCCAATATATTGGAAATTATGACAAAGAAGTCAAACAGTGCAATTAATATTTGTATTTTCATTTAATAATATCACTTTTTCCATTTATACAAATATGTTCACAGAATAAAAAACAACAAATAACAGCTTCCCAAAATAAACAGGGAAAAATTAACAATCACATCGAAAATACTTTTGGTTATCCTCAATGTATTCTATTTTACAGACAAATATTCCAGTTGCATCACGTTATTCAAAGGCATTTGTTGTCATGGACATGAAAATGTGAACTGGAAATACTGCGTGCAACCTGACAAGGATTCACATATCTCTTTGGTGTGTTTCTCCATAGATGGAATTGTTGGGGCTTTAGTTACTCTCGGCATGAAGGCCTGTTGAGGGAGAAACTGATGGTAACTTGATGTCTGCAGGTTTCTGCACAAGACAGAACATGTACTTGCATCATCACAGGTTTCGGGATCTACACACGTGCATACCCACATACACACACGCACACACACACACACACACACACACACACATGCTAGCAGTACAATTTAGCTCCTTCTTTGTGGCATTTTCACATCTTTCGGCGCTTTCTGTTTTCCTTACCAGAACAGTCTCAACATTATGAAGTTGTGCATCTGGCTTTTCCATATTCTGGTTAGGTGCAAGAAAATAAGGGGCCTTCTTTGCCAAGATAAAATTGTGCATAGCACATCATCAAACAGGCTATTTTTGCTCAAGAGAAACACAATACACATCCACTATTTGTTTTACTTGCTTCAACCAGGCCAAGTAATATGGTGTATTTGAATTGCGGTTGTGGGACAACACAGTTTCCCTTACAGGGAATATAAACAATAAATAAAACCTCTGAAGATCTCTTTTGCAGTTGGGTAATCATCTGAGTATTTACTGTAAGATAAACTATGTTGTTGAAATGCAGTGCACTGAACACTTAATAAGAAGGGGCTCAGTGAACTAATTCCCTCTGTACCTTGTTTTAATCCCGCTTCCCTTCTCCCTGTGTGATGACAAAGCACACTGAGGGCTTCAGTGTGGAGAAGGGGGATTTAGTCAAGACCCAGTCCAGACTCACGTCTACTTAGACTGTCTGACATTCTGGGGGCAAAGCCCTTTTGACTGACTTCACTGGTACCAAATGAGTTCAAATCTTCAAAGATTTTAATCAGCTTTTTTGTCTGTTAGTCACAAGAGGTGCAGTGGAAAGTATTGAGGGGTTTTAACATTCACAATGTTGCACAGTTAAAATAAAAAAATCACAAATCATAAAAAAACACACAGATAAAACAAAGTCTTTGATCCAAATAAAGCAAACAAGCATCAGATATTCTCTCAGCACAACTTCATTCACAGCATGCACTGATTCCCTTTGGGGTAGCGTGTAGGAGTTCCACAGTGCAGCAAAAATGACTGCCGAGACTTTAAGTTGGGTTGCCGAGAAGGGAAAAAAGGCAGTTCAGGTCCACTTTAGTGAACAGACAGTACACATAAAGCAAGCCATGAGCTTATCGTGTCTTTTAGCCCTAGAGTTCAGCCAATGACAACACACTATCAGTCCCAGCATCACAGCATGTCAGATTCAGTTCATTAAGGAAATATTATTGTAGCAGGATGCAGCATGTCGAGTAAAGCACTGTTGGTGCTTTCAAAAGTCCAAACAAATGTTTTTTAACTTGTTTAATGTCTGCTTGGACAAAGAAAAAGGCATTTAGTTAAATTACGGTAATGTCTTTGCTGGTGGCTGCCTGTTACTGTCCACTTTCAAGCATCTTTCTGCTCTTTGTATTCCACTTGGAGGGACAGAGAAAGGAGATCAAAAATCCTCCTTAAGATCTCTGTTGTTAGTGCCAGCAATTAAAAGTACAAAGGCTTGTGTGAAGACATGTTGTTATTTGATGTACTGTTATCTTGTAATAGTAACACCTCATATTCCAGACTTCCATTTTGAACAGCAGGTTCAGGTATCACAAGTTGGGGCTGTTTGTGAGGCAGTGCCCCATTGTCTAAGCCTGCTTTGACACCATCCAACTCGAGCTGGGACGGCTCACAGTCAAGTTCCAGGTGGCCCTTGGCCTTCTTTCTGCGTAGATAGCATACTACTCCCACTGCTATTGCTATTAGTACGAGCAGTAGCAAGATAGAAGTTGCAGGTACCAACATAGTGGTAATCTTTGGGCTCTCAGATCTTGCATCAGGGCCCCTTGTGCTTTCAGGGGCTGTATGAGCCTCCGTGCAGACACTGTCCATACCACTAGGGGAACCCAAAGGACTGACACACACGGTGTAGGTGGAGTTGGGATTCAGACCTCTAAGTCTGTACTCTGGAAAGGAAGCTGGGAGGCTTAGGGGAATTGGTCTTCGGTCCGGCCCAGACAGATTGCGATAGGTCAGGCGGATTCCACGGATGTGAGGCCTCATTTCAATGTAGCGATGGAGGTCCAGCAGGATTGACGTTGCAGTTGCTTGATGGGAGCTGATTTCTGGTGGGTCTGCAGTGACCGTTGCCTTGGGAGGATCTGCTTTAGGTAATGAAGGCGGAGAATGGTTTTGGACTTCACAAAAGACGCCAGAGGTTCCATGTGGACAGGTGCACTCTACTTGACCATTCTGGTCCAGGTGACAAGTACCACCATTCAGACACGTTTGAGGGGGACAGAAATGCATTTCTGGTTCAATGCTGCTGCTGCTGGGAGATGCAGGGACATGGGGTAGGGGAAAGTCCTCTTTGTCAGCTGGGTTGTCACTTACTCTTGGGACTTGAATAAGCCTAGTAGTAGTTGGGAGGGTAGTGACAGGAACAAACTGTGTGGTAGTAGTAGTTTTTACAGTGCTTGTGGTGATTGTAGTTGTGGTGGGGCATCCAAAATCTCTGTGATCTAATCTTTCCAGTACTTTTCCAGCATTGATAGGTGGGAAATGGCAGCGGGTCTCTTCTGTTCTCTCCAAGGTGATGCTTTGTGCTCTGAGCCATCTTGGGAACCAAGCTAAGTTGCAGAGACAATTGAAAGGATTTTCCGCTACTCTGAGCTTTTTGAGGTTGGGGAGGAGCTGAGGGAGCTCTTCAGGTAGGCCCTGTAGACTGAGGCTGCTAATGTCTAACTCGGCAAGATCCTTGAGATTCTGCAGGTCCTCAGCCATTAAAGGACCCATTGAGTTCCCAGCCAGGTTTAGACAGAACAGTCCTGGGGTCTCTTTCAGTGCTGATGGGAAAGACTCTAGTTGGTTTCCTGAAATGTCCAGCTCATGGAGATTCTTCAGGCTACGTATAAGTTCCTTGTTAAGGCTGGTGAGCCCCACACCACCCAACTTGAGTGTTTCCAGGTTTGGGGTTAGGAGATCCAAAGGACTCAAATTGGGTAAAACATTAAAACGAAGATCCAACAGCAGTAATTTGGGCATAGAGAGGGTGGGCAGAGATGTCAACATGTTACCTTGCAGTTTGAGTTCCAGCAGGTGCTCTAGTCCATTAAAGGCTGCAGGGGCGATGGTCTTAATTTGATTACTGTACAAATAAAGGCGTTCCAGCTGAGCCATACCATGAAAGCATTCCTCTGAAATGTGGGCTATCTGGTTGGATGACAAGTCCAGGTTTTTCAAAGAAGTCAGAGGTTCGAACACCCTGTCAGGAAGTTGAGTCAGTTTGTTTTGACTGAGGTCCAGCATTTCCAGGTTCTGTAGGCCATCAAAGTCCTGAGCTGTAATGCCTTCAATCCCGTTAGAAAACAGGAAGAGGCTTTTTACAGAAGGGTCCACTTCCTCGGGAAAGGTAGGGGAGCGTCTCTGGAAACAAAAAGTGGATTCAGGAGTTGAACAGGAGCAATGTCTTGGGCAGATGAAGCCAAATGTAAGATCAGGAAGGATGAGGAAGAGTAGCAAGGGCATCAGTGGACTGAGAAAGATCTTCATGATGCAGAGTCTTTAACGCTCCTTGCTCAGCCTAAAAGCAAAGAAAAACACAGTTTTAATTACAACTTTGCTCTTCACAGAATTGCACATTTAATGCTGTTGTAAATCATATACAGGAGTAGCACACACAAACATGATAACTGTCACTGTCCCTAAGCTATACTTTAGCAATGGTCATCACACCAAGAAATATCAGAATAATGTAAAAAATGCAGAATTTCTTTTACAAAACAGGCTTTCTATCTCTTTTTAGACAGGTTTTCAAGCCAGTTATTGATTCACAACATCGATATTTACTCCTTTTCATGGAAAGAGATTACTATCAAAGGTTTCACTATGCATAAGCAGTGATCAAAAGCAGGCATTTGTCACAAGATCTCTGAAACAATAGGGCTGCAACTGGAGCTTTAGGCTTATGGGGTGATGTGCATTCTGCCACCTCTTTGTGGCTGAATGAAGATCATATTTTTCTATGTGTAAGAATAGCTGTTTCATTTTTTTATTAGCTGGACTTATTAGGAATTATTTGTAGCATTCTAAACATGAAGAGCAGCTGTACATATGTGAGGAATTGTCTGTCTGATCATACATGTAAGAAAAACACAATGTGTGCATTGTTACACGAGGAATGAAATATGCTGATGAGAGCTGATCAAAAAAAATGATGTGTTACAGTGTGTTTCTTGCTGTTTCACCTGAACCTAAGCCTTATGAAACAAATACCCTGATGAAGTGTCAGTGCTGTACTTCAAAGGATGATGGAAGAGAGGAATGAAGGGAAGATAAAGAAGAAACTAGCTGCAGACATGAGTCTGTGTAGCAGCTTATGATCTTCTGCTATCAAGTGAAGCGGCCTTGGGGAAAGAAGCAACATGCGTTTCTGTTGACCATTGCTCATTTGTGGCCAGGGAATCAGTAGGAGATACCCATCCACAGAAAATATTGTGGCTCAAAACTAAACTAAATCCCTTTTAGTACTGCACTTTGGTCATCTGGGACATCCTGTATTTGAGTGTATCATGACCAACATGGATGCCTGTGGGAGCTTATTTCAGGTCCTTAAATGGTATAGTTGTTGATCTGTACTGTACAATACATAAATAAGAAGCCCAAATATCCATGACTTAGAGTTTTACACAGATGGAGCATGCATAGAACGTTCTGTTCTCACCCTGCTCACCTGGGGTCGTGGCCCATTTCAGCATGTTTTATGTTCCTTACTCCCTTCTCTACGTGGAAAACGTAATCTTTCCCACTGAATTAACCTTTTTATGTCCTAATATAGCTTTGATAATCAGCATTTTGATATATTATTATTATTGGAATTTATGGCCAAGGAGAAGGGGTGGGAGCTTATAAGTTATACTTCTCGTCACTCCTTTTTTTTGCAATTATCTTTTTATTTAGAAAGACAAGTTCCACACTGCTTACAATATCGTGCATTCAAGAATACAGGTGGAAATAGACACAGAAAATTACCATGAATTTATCTCTGCTGCCTTTCTAGTCTTTTCTTTGAGTAACATTTCTTATTTCCATTTCAACCAAGAACTAAACGGGGGAGCGCACTCCTTGGACAATATGTAGTAGAAAAAAATGGCAATAAGGGGGGTTCTATATAAAGTATCAATGGAGTCAAATGAAATCAGATCTGACTGGTTTCTCATCACTCCTTTTTTTAAAAATATACTTGGTTGTTTTTTTTCCTTTTTTCTTTCTTTAATGATTTTTCTTTCTTTCATATTTGCAAATAAACTTCAACTGTATAGACAGTAGATGTTTTTCAATCCTGTCATTGTTTTGCAGTAATTAGTTTGTTTACTCATTTCTTTTATTTGTACAGAAATCTATCACTAAATAACTTTAGCCTTTAGGAGTGCATAGTTTGGTTACTTTAGAGCAGAAGAAACTTTTTATAATTCATTGAGATTCCTCGTCATTCTGTTTCATTATCTTCATTTAAAAATCTCCTGATATCTAATCTGGAGCGAGGGCTCCTGAATCATCTTATCTCCACAGCTATGGTATTTGCTTTCTGTCTCATTTTGCATACTTTTCTTTCTGTTCCTCCTTGAAATTGCTCCTCCCTTTGGAAGATGTCCCGATGTTTAATCACCTTCTATTTTTACCTTCCTTGAGTGTATAAATGAAATGAATAAACTTGCTAACTCTTTCTAGCAAGGCTGAGCTTCTGCTCCATCTAATTACATGGTAATGAAATGAAGCCCCTCAAACCCAAATACTTGACTGAACAAAGAAGCACACTCATATTCACAGAACCTGCGAACAGCTTGAAAACGCTCCCCGACTTTTTTGCTACACAGAAAAGTCAGACTCACTTAGAATTGCATTAGTTTGGGAAAACCTTGTTGAAAAGGAATGACACCGTCTGATAGAAATAGTTTGCTGTCGGCTGCAAGCGAATGAGCAGCGGAGGTGAAGGGTTACAGTTAACCTATAATTTACACACAGGCCCTGGGGGGGAGTTCATGTTAACACATCAGTAATGTACACAGATCTACGGGATTCTGGTTTGTGACTCACAGGCTGGGGAGCAATCCAAAGTAAAAAAATGTTATTTGCTCTTGTGAATAAAAGAAATGCAACAATCAATAAAGACTTGAGTCATGGCTTGAAAGAAAGCCAGAGCTATTTAAACTCAGGCATATTAAGGCTTCTGATATTTAGGAGAATGAGAAGAAGAGTGTGGTTTGTACACTTCGTATGTCTATCCATATTTGGGGGAACAAATGGGAGATGAAGAGAATAGGCAGGAAGAGAATAGGCAGGGTCATCAGCAGCTAGACCATTTGCAGACGGTTTCAGGTTTTGACTGGGTATGAGGTGCCGGAGTACACAATCCTTAAAGTTTCAAATGCTGAATGAACTTCATTATTTGTGTGTAAAGTAAGCATATTATGTATCTGCAGTTGTTGGAGACTGAAAAACTTCAGGAGTAAAATGAAACTTTACTTTGGTCCAGTACCCCGAGTCCAGAGACATGTAAAGGAGCCAGAGCCAAAATATACAGAAACATCAAGGCAGCTATGGCAAGAGATTGAGGTATGCAGATAAAACTGGGAATATTTTTCTTAGAAATTCATTCTTGTATTCATACTCTAGCTCCCTGGGGCAGAATGTTTATTTGAGTGTGCCTCATCCCACACTGGGCCAGGTACATCTTATAACCCAGCAGAGTTTGAGGTGGATGGAGTGGGATTCAACCAGATAAACACAGATAAACTGGAACTTGAGAGGTTAGATTCTACTGTTTTCTTTCTCTTTGGATGCAAGTGAGTTGTGCAGATCAGTGGGTAAGATAAGGCGCAGCTGTGGCGTCACCATTGTATGAAACCAAGTTGTGTTGTGTTGACTGACTGCTGTGAGCTGAGGAGGACAGCAGAGAGATGGTAGAAAGACAAGTCTTGATATCCCGCTCAAAGAGGAATGCCCCCTCCCGACTCGCCCTCCTCCTCCTTACTTGAGTTGTAATTTCCTTTTCTCTCCCTTGTGCACTTGAGACATTCCTGAGACAGGCAGGAGCTGAGTTTAACGGAAAAAAAAGACCTTGGCTCTCTCATTGGCATTTCAAGATTAACAGGAAGCGTAGTTTTCTGTGTGTGGTTTTTTTTTTGGCTTTGAAACAGACAAAGAATTGGACGAATGTCATCAGATCTAGTGCATCGATATGAGTCTGGATTCGTTGGTCGTATTAGAAAGAAAATGTTTTGGCTAAGAAATATGTGGAACAGCAACAAGAGGAAGAAACAGTAAGAAAACATTGCAATGGTGAGACAATGGGAACTCCAAATCTTTATAACACGGCCAGAGCTCTGAAAAGAAAATTAAGTAATAAGAAGAGACATGTGGAATTAACACACAGCCTACTTTTTTTTTACTTCACCAGATGAGGAAGAAAAGAAAACACAAGCAGGGGAACAGCAGAGATAAGAGCAGTTTTCTGTCAGCAGGGGCACCGGGGTGAATAAGACCTGGCGCTGAGAGGCTGAAGCAGGCCTCAGAAAGTAAATCTCAGCAACCTGAGTGTCAAGAGTTCTTGTCTTTAGACCTAAACCCTGACGGCAGTGACAGTATGTAGACAAGTTGGCCACAAATGAACAGAGGGCTAACTAAGTTAAGGGAAAAATCTGGAAACTACAGTGTTTATTCCCAGTGAAGGCAACACTTCCCTTTGGGGAGCTTATCTTTTCAGGGAACAATACTTGTGCTATGTGATTTAGAGTATGATCTACAGAGCTGAAGGCCTGGAGACTCATCCCATCCCTTTCCACCGTCAGCAATCTCTGTGCCACCAGCTGGACCTTGTTATCCACAATCCAATGAGGTCATCCATCAACACGACAAAAGGGTCAAGGGAGACTTTAAAAGGAGAAACAGAAGTGCTGTGAAATAGTCAAGGATGAAGGGCTTCCATAAGATGTTGGACATGAAAACCGAGTTTGTTCAGGCGCATGTAGCCCAACTGTGCATATGACAACATGAGTTATGTTAATGTGAGACTGCTGATATGCATGCAATGCAGCAAAGTATTTTTTATGGCATGACCTAATGCGCCTCTAATGCGATAGTTTCACCAGATCGACAGTATTAGAACAGCAAACACAGTATGATGAAAGCATGAGGAGCAGCTCTGAAGTGTTGCTTTGTGCTCAGTATAACTGGAAAACAGATGGTCCCCCGCTTCCTGAAATGCATATCTTTCCTAAATTTCCAAGTAACACTGAAAATAAATCTGATCACACAAAAGTTATTGGCTGTTTTCATTTGTAATTAAGTGCTGTCTTTGTAAATGTAAGTAAATCTTCCAACATGACAAACAACAGATCCGATTTCTAAATATGAACACGGAGCTTCAGCCAGATGAAACCTTGTTAAAAAGCAGAGATAGTTTTTCTAAATATTTCAGTGGCGAAGCCTCTCCTCAAGGTCAATCAATCAGGCGGAAAACAAACAAAGTTAAAGAGGGAAGGACATTTGATACACATAAATAATGATAGTTTTACTATGTGTGTCACAGACAATACTCATCTTGAAGCCACAATATCATGGCTTTTTCTTGGCGGTGGTATGAAAGGGATTAAGAGCTTTACTCGTTCAGTAATGTGCCGCAAAAACAAAGCTTCCAGCTGATTTCAGCCTGACCACAAGAAAAGAGCCTGCATTGGCCACATCCACTGTACATCATCTCTTTTAGAACTAAACAATGTCAAAGGGTTGTTGCTTTAATTAGAGCTAATAACCAATTAAACATCCTTACTTCACAATCCTGTACTTTTTGCTTATTCTGTTCATTTTTTAATCCTTTTAAATGTATACATTGATTACTTGTAAAGTAGTTTAACATTATGCTGAAGGGGAGCCCTTTTCATCTGAGGATTTATGGTTTGGATCCAGCCTGCTTGTGAGGACAGTGTGAAGCAATACTGTAAGAGTCTGCAGCTGGAGGACATGAAAGAGAACATATTATACAGTCCAGAGGTGAAAGGGAGGTCAGGCGAATAGTAAAACTTATTTACTGCACCACAGAGGAGCTACAGGGCAGCTCAGTTTTTTGATTTTGCGATACACATGCGTGGTAATATTTTTCTGTCGGCTGAATAACATCTATCAAAATATACACACTATAGTCACAAAAGAGACCTGAGAGCCAAACGGTCATTCATCTGATCAGATAGCATCAGTCCGAAAGCCAACAAAGCCCATGTGCTAGCTCCTTGGGGTCAGAGGTCAGGCTCAGATTAGTGTTTCCACTTCTGCTCATCCGTATTCTGTGTCCTCTGTTGTAGTACATGAGACACACAGATAACAGACGCTGTTTGACACGGGTGCACGCCCAGCTTCAGTTACATATGCCTGAGTCCTCCTCATCCCCACAACAAGTGCTTTTTCTGCTGCTTCAGGGCTGCATGAAATACAAAACCTCTAAAGTGTGTCTAGGTAAATGATGCAACCTGTGCCAAAATATATGGAGGAGACAGAAGAGAAGAGGAAGCCGGCAGAGGTGGGCAGACAGATCGGACTTCCAGGTCAGGTCTGGGTCTCTGCAGTAGACGTTTAGTCTGTTTCAGCCTCCTCTCTGCTTTAGAGCACAGAGGTCAGGCACTACATGTTCCAAAAGGAAAATGTGGGCCATTTCCTTTTGTTTTATGACTGTAGGACATGACGGACAGCTGAAGAAGTTACAAGACCAGATTTTGTTTTCATAAAGCGACCAAGGGGACGTACAGGATGCTCTGGCGGAGGTTGCTTCTCTTCTTCTGTCCTCTTTTTGTTTCACTTAGCACACACTGTCCACTTGTTTAACCCCAGCACTGACAAGTCTTTCATCAGCAAACGCTGCCCTGTGACCCCTTCTGGGGACACAAACTCACAGCCACGTTCTTTCTTAGATGTGCACATCTGCCTGAAATCCTCGCGTCTTCACCACAGGACACTCACATTACGCATACACAAAGGATTCCACCTCACCGCTGACAACCTGGGCTTTGATCTGTTTTCTCAATGTGGTGTTTACACCCACAGCTTTTGTCAGTCCTGTGCCTCATGTCTCTTAGTTCTTTTTTCCCCCAGTCAGACACAACAACAAACCGCAACATTGCAGAGGTCACAGACAGTTTTGGGCCAGAGCTGTACATCCCAAAGAAAACAGTAAATATGACATCCTGGTGTCACAGATCTGGATTCCCTCCAGGCATTGGCTCGCACCTTCATTTCCTGTGAATAACTGTCCACACATCCAGCCAGGATTAAAACTTTATTGTACTTTCTGGATTTGTTTTCCAAAGCCCTCTGTTGCTGGTCCACACACTCAGTACTATACTATAGATCTCTCTCAACAATAAGGCAACTCTGAGAGGATCTACCCAGCAGCAGAGACAGAGCCAGGGTATTTCTATGCAGCATGTGTGCACGTGCGTGTCCATGTGTGTGTGTTCAGTGTTTCAAGAGAGTTGATGGACCAGTTTTATCAGTCGGCCACAAGCCTAGAGTAATGTGTGCATGCTGACACGCTGCCTCCTTGAGTGACATCATTCCGGCTTCAACACGACTACAATGCCTGTTTGTCTTTACCACCATGATCTTTATCTACCTGATGTGATACAGCATGTTTTTTTCCTCATACCCTGCACTTTCATTTTAGTGTGTTGGCTTTGCCGTAGACAAACTTCTCATTTTTTGTCATTTGCTGAATTTTCCAAAAGGATCATGAGTGGTGAAACGCTCCTCATTGGCTAGAATCAACATACAGACACAACTGATTCAAGAATGGGTAAACTACTCATTTTTTAATACACTGTGGAGAAATGGATCATACTTTGTGGACAGCTGGAGTCTGACACAATTCTTTACATTTGTTTTTGATGCGACCGTGCGGAAGGGATCGCAATGAAATGGAGGATGTGTGAGTCAGGCAGCAAGCAGACCGACTGACTCGCAGACCGACTATCCTTGTTAGACAAACAATGTCGCACACAGTCACTGAAGAAACACTTGCACATTATCCGGCTGTGTTTGCTCCTCAGTTTGTTTGCCTGCATCGCATTTCCACTCGTTCTTTTAACGTGCTGTAGTTATCCTGTGTCCGCCTCAGCTCTGGGTTTCAAGCATTTTGTTTGAGCTGGTTCTAAAGAAGCACTTTAAAGGGCAAATAGATGACATTTCAGTATTTCTGAAATCCCCATCTTTGCGGTTTTGCCCTCTGTCCTCCCTTTTCACCTCTCGTCTTCACTCAGGTTTGTTCATGACATGAGTATGACTGGAATCCAATGAAGACATGTTTCCTCCACCTGCCACAACAACCCTGCAAGGGCTCACTCAGAGTGTTCATTAGGCTCGAGCGAGCTCAAGGTTGGTGCGATGGTAATCAGAAACGCAGGGCAGCACTACTACTGAAACTTGTCGACTGTTTACTTTGTTAAATGCGTCAAACGTGCATGGACTTGGAAGATATAAATGCAACTGGCTGGCTAAAGCTTCATATTCTTCTGAAACGTTAAAGCAAGACAGGAATATTTGCTTTTCCTAAATGATAGAAATGTTTTATTTGATAGCTAAATCATGATGATCTGGTAGGTCACCCATTCATCAGTATCATATGTTGAAAATGGTGACTTTTTTCTGTTTTTTTGTAGCAAAACCTTGATTTAAAAGCAGGTATTGTACCTGTTTTTCAGGACTCTAATCCTACACCCCCGCCTTTTCTGCGAGTTACCATTTGAGATTTTTTCTTGTCATTCTGCCC
The DNA here is from genome assembly GCA_036024015.1 of Craterocephalus amniculus. Classification (NCBI taxonomy): domain Eukaryota; kingdom Metazoa; phylum Chordata; class Actinopteri; order Atheriniformes; family Atherinidae; genus Craterocephalus; species Craterocephalus amniculus. Next base: position 22,238 of record JAVQJG010030809.1, read on the forward strand.
CGCAGTCTTTTTCCTTAAAAGAAAAAAAAACTAACTCAGACATGTGCCACACACACAAGATAAATGCAAACTGGAGATCACTGGTGCTGATTACAATGTCACAAAGGAAGTTATTGTGAAACTGCTGCCTGTGCTGGTACGTTGCCAGCACTGGGGGAGGTTAGCTGGCAAGCCGGCAGTCAGGCGGTCATTTTCTCCCCTTTTACGCCAAACACCCCCCAACGCAGACATGCCTCTCCTCCATGGTCTCAGGTACCCTGTGATCACCTTCTGAACCAAGACTGTTGCTTTTTGTTTATTAAATTGTCTGAACTTTGCATTTTAGATAGACATGGCAGACACCTTTTTTTATTCATGTCAATCACTTCTGAATTTCCACGAAAATATTGTTTTCCTTTTGTCTGAAAGATAAGATGAAATTATAGCTTACATCTGCTTATTAAATCTAATTACTTAATTTGTCATCTCAATTCCGATGCAAGTCTGCCAAATTTCATAGATCGATGGAAAGATACTGTGCGCTACATAACCACATTCCCCTGCTGTTTCTGTGTGTGCCAGCATCGGACCGAACAGGTGAGCCTGCCATCATAGGAAGCATTAAGACCTCAGTCAGCAACAGTCTATTAAGATATCAATGCTAACCTTTTAGTTTGCCTGCAGCTGGTCTGCACTGCCTAAAGCTCCCCCATGTCTGGTTCAAATAAGACAAGGGCAGTGATAGAAAACGGAGGAATAAACATGTGAGCCTCCTTCTCCCTTCTCCCTTCAGGGTGCCGGGACAAACAATTCAGTGCTTACATCTGCTGACTACAACTCCAGGGGACCGCCTGCAGCGACGGTTGCTTCGTTTCTTTTTTATCCAGACCATCAAAACCAACACAATATGAACGTCTAACGTTAAAAGAATTTACCAGAGCAATCTGTTCGTTGTAAAGTTTTTCATATGAAACGGAAATGGACGGAAACTAGTTGATGTCTTCAAGAAAAAGGCAGATTAATTCACAGGGGTGTAACGTGTTTGTGATTTTACACATAAAAGATGCAAAACCACTGCTGTGGTCTCATAAAGACTCTTTCATCCAGGCAAATATTTGAGCCCGTTCATATAATACAGAGAGATAGGTTATCTAAGTACAGTTTATGGCCTAGATCTGTTTTTTCCCTATATATTACATTTATGTCACACGCAGACAGAAAGAATAATTTCTATTTCAGTAAGCAAATAGTAATTTGTCCTCAGAAGGATCAGTTTGTTTGCTCTTATCTATACAGTACACCGATTAATAGATGTCACGAGGTGAGTCTGACAGATTTTTGACTTGTAACATACATATTGTGTACACCTGTGTGTGTGCTACCTCACTGACTTTGTATTCTGATGTCAATGCTTTTGTGTGAGTGTGGGATAGCATATACGTATCATGGAACTCCCTTGTTTGCTCTTAGATGTTTGTTTTAGGTATAAATATTAACACTTAACCAAAAATTACACACCAATGCAGTGGTGTCGCTGGTTGCTGATCCACTATTTGTGAAGGTTGGTTTAAGGTTATTTTCTCACTTGACACTGAGCTAAAGGCTGCAGTAACGGGAAATACAGATGGCTCACATTTTCAGAACATAATCACTTGTTGCCGCTATACAGTCAGCTGCCCAGAAAGTGATGTGTAAAGATGTGAGTGGGCTGTTATTCAGGCCAGTCGATACAAGGTTTGATGTTTAATCTCCCACAGGCAGAAACGGTGTCAGCATTGACACTGAAGCATCGACTGAATGGCAAATAATTTACAGTGAACTCGCACAAAAGTTGAGGAACGTGGGCCTGAGTTATGGCCTGAAAATCAATAGCAGGGGACCTTCTCTGCTCTGCCCTCTTCTGTTTCCTGGTGCGGGATAAGGTTGGGACAGACAGAGAGGTGGAAGACCGAAAGCAATTAGGGAGAGAAGCAATGTGCATCCAGAGGCCCAAAGTGACTGTGTGTGTGTCTCTTTTACAGTCCCTGTCGCAGCTCATTGAAAACTACCACAACACTGACTGACTGAGGTGGAGGGATGTGAGGAGGGGTGTGTAAAGTTGAACAGAGGGTCAGTCGTGCACAGACAGATATCAAATAAAACTTGGAGTACATCTGAAAACAGAGCAAACTACACCAGAGAAGTCACATCTCCTGGCCTCTTACTTGTACAAAAATGAACTTGATTGATCATGATTAGTCACAAAATCATTCGAGACGAAATACACACTACAGTATCCTCCATAAGCTACTGTAATCAGGCTTCAGATACACACCCGTGACATTTGTTAGTAATATATTTCCGAAGAGGAAATTATTTTGCCACCTGTTTCTGTTATACCTCCATTAATTCAGGCAGACTTCCTTAAGTCTCGCTGCTTCATTTCCCCCCCTGTCTCCAACCCCGTACAGCCCCACTGCATCACTGTAATATGGTGTGTGTGAGTGTGTGCGTTAAGAGAGCTGCTCTTGTTCTCTTGCCAGTCTTGTTAACAGGCTCAGAGTTGCTTGAAAGGACTCTATTGAGGAAGCAGGGTGTTAGAGCGAACACAGTAAAGGCCGCCAAACATCGCTGGATTGAGATATAATTATTCAGAGTGTATCATTATGCCGCTTCAGAAATATGTTTCTACTTATGTCTTTCATACCCAAAACAACAATCTTTTTGGGGGATCATGTAAAGCATGATTATTATGATAACTGGCCGGATCGTCGTCATAGTCACAGATTTAACCGACAGAAACGTTTCACTCACCCAGTGAAGATGCTCTCTGCTCGGATCCAGCTCCACTGCTCTGCCCCGTCAGGTACACTGTCCCTGGAAGCAGCACAGCAGTTGTACCTGTTAGTTAAATATGTTGCGGCATGTGTATGGCTCGCTTTTCTTTGTACTTAGCTGGAACCTAGCCACGCTGTCATGCACTGTTAATGACACACAAGCAAAACAGGAAGTTTTTCCCTGTTAATTGGTCAAATTCCAGCTGCGTACAAGAGCCGGCTGCACACTGGCAGGCCGTTTGGCAACCCGAGAGAATGACAGAGTGCGAGAGGAAGAATGCAGACCGACCGCTCTCAACTCTGTCAGCTCCTTGACTTGTACTATCAGCCCATCAGTCATGGCTCGGATGTGTGGACGCATAGACAGTTGACTTAAAAATGATGCTACGCATGTTGTTTTGTTTTCATAGTACAGTTTCTGGAATGATGTGAAAGATTAATGCAGTTTCACCCTCGAGAGCTGCAAAAAACAGGACAAATGTAACCATATGATGTAGGTTTTCTTGTATTTCTGCACAGGCTTGAAGCATTGACAGGTATTAGGTCTCTTTTTTTAGGAAACTGAACATTTGCATCTGTTTTTCCTCATCGGGTTTTTGCCGGAATGTTTGTTGGCCCTCACTTTTTCAAAGCCAAAAAGATTTGGACTTTTATGTGATCTAAACAAGCGTTGCACGAACTGGTCACGATTTTCTTTCTGATTTAATTATTAGCATGCAAGTATCCAAAACCACACAACATTCTGTGCGTGTTCGTGTTTTTGTGGCTTTCTATAAATACAGCACTGACTTATGTCAAATGTTGTTTTTAAACGTGGTTATGGAATCATAAACCGGAGTTGGTTTTTGGAAAAGCCAAACACAAAGTGACCACTTGATGGATGTTTTATTAGTGGGAGAAGCTCTGCTTAGAGCAGCTTCTAAATTTCTTTCTAGTGGCAGATTTTTCTCATTGTTTGTTTCGCTGATTTAACGTGTGGTCATGAAACTGTTTTGGAGATAATTAGCGAAGATGCTTTTTATATTTTCCTCTGTCTGTTTCACAGCACACACACTCTTGACTTCTGTCCAGGCTGCACTCGTTTTTCCAGTCATATTTTCTTTACCTTCGCTCTGACTCACGCAATGAAACCCAGAATGACTATTAAACACACGCTGTTCTTTACCTGCTTGTGTAACCGATGAATCCTTTGCATATAACATATTTCAGCATTCAGTGTTTATGTCTGAGTTTTTGGTTGCCAGCGCCTGTTCAAGCCTCCGCTACTGTATTTGCATACATTTTGCTATCTGTACTCGTAAATGCAACGATGCACCTTTGCTAAAGAGTGAATGGCCATTTGGTGGAGTTGCTGCTAAACTTGAGGACTGACCCCACCGTGGTCAGGACGTCTAGGTCACCGTGTCTCAGACAATCCTTTGACTGAAGAGTAAATATTTAGTTTACAGAGTAGAACTCAGCTTTTAGATTCCGATCATCTTTACTACAAAGCTTTTCAATAACTTTAGCCACTGACAGCAATGTCCTCGTCTTTTTTACCTGTTGCCACATTAAATTTTTTCCCCAAAATGATACGTTTGGAACAATTTCCTCAGTCTATTATTAATCTACTTTTTCTAATATTTTATATAACTTAAGTCCAAGAAACCTGCAACAAGCCGTTGTTTTGTTTTGATGCATCTGTCAGCGGTGGAAGCTTGCATGTCTGGTAGTTCCTCTACTAACCCAGCAGTCGTGATGGGAGGTATATTTTTCATTTTCGTTTCATGTTGTGAGGCCTCTTGTTGCTTTGAACTTGTACCCGTGACAAGCCACAACTTGTGCCCCAGTCACAACTGCTCGCATGGTGCTTGCGGTGCTGAGTGATGAAGATACGACCTGATCCGCGCTGGCATTTTGATATACGTGCGCAGATTTGCGCTTTCAAGCTGCGCCTGGCTCTCTAAATCTAAGAGCAGAGCCAGATAAGCAGCGCTATCTGTGTCAGTAGAGCTGCGACTGAAATAGAGCATAAGCAAAAGTGAGCTGGAGAACAAAAAGGGTCGCATGGTGGAATGAAAGAGAGCAGCTCGGTGAGTACGTGTTGGCTTGTATGTTGGACGTGCCCACATGAAAGTGTTTGAGAATGACATTGAAGGCTGGACACGTGTGCAAGCTGACGGTAAGCAGGCACACACTAACCTACGGACACACACACACACACACACACCACGCATGGTTTGTTCCCCATCATATCCATATTCCGCAAAACAAAAAGATTTAATCTCAGTCTCTGTATTTCCACTTGTTATTAATGGCTGAGTAAGAGGGAAAGCTGCCTTTTCCACTTCTGGTTTTGGTCAAACAATATAGGCGTGCGTGTGTGTGTGTGTGTGCCCAGTAGGATCTGGTTCAAGGCTCATCTCCTAATTACAGTGCTGGCCAGAAGTAATTACAACCTTAGATTAAGAGCCGTTTCTCTTTTCTTACAGGCCCACTGAAATGCAGCAATTTGCGGTGGCTTTCTGGGATGAGCATCCTTTCTCGTTCTCCTGCCTCTGTCCCTTACGACTTCACAGGAATTTGGGGGATTTTTTTGGCTCTTTGTACATTTTCCATCTATGCCGAGAGAGCGAAGAGTTTAAATCCATTTTAAAGCCTGACAGCATACGGTTAGGCAGACCTGTAAAAACCTGACTTTAGCAAGAGCGTCTCTGCACGGACGCGGACACCGAAGGGGTTTGGGCTCGAGCTGGGGCCACTCCAAAGCCTTCGCATCCCTTCGCATGTGTGTGTATATTTATGTGAGGTTTTGAAGTGGTTCTTCTGAACGCATCATTTGGCTGCATCGGCGAGCTCTTCTTCAATTTAGCTTGGCAGGCGTACGGACTGGGGTTTGCCTCCACATACCGTTGGTTCAGCGTCGATGTTTGGGGCCAAGCTCTTTGAAGACATGGGTTTAACTCAAGACGCCTCTTATAAAGAGCAGCTCAGGAATGACAACGCCCCCCTACAGTGCATTTCAGGGGAATCGAAGTGAAGACATTTAAGAATTTGTACTTTTAAACATTGTTTCTTGTTAATTGTGATGAGACCTTGCTTTCATGTGGCCTTGAGAAAACCAAACACACACAGTTATTCCAACATTCTGCCCTGTCGACTCCCCTTTCCCAGCCCACTGTGTGAGTGCCCCCCGCTTGTCCTCCTCCACCGTACCATATCTCTTCTCTCCTCCCTTCTCCAGGCCTCCTCGCCTCAGCACCTGACTTTTAACCCTCTAATCCCTCTGATGCAGTGGGTAGGAAGCTCCAGGCACCCTTGCTAATTGGTGTAAACTGAGCTCTCTGACAGTTTGGAGAAGGACGCAATGCTCAATACAATAACCTGCGTTGTATTAAGTCAATTTACAAGCACCACAAAACTGTGGTAGGACATCTGACAGCTTTGAGTCATGTCGAAAAACAAAAGAAATCAAACACCACAACTGTCAGTTGGGAGCGATGGCGAATTTAGACATCAGTGCTCTTTTCCTCCCAAGCTCTTTGGCACAGATATCGAAATGCCAGCCTTGATTTTGTAAAAAAAAAAAAAAAAAAAAAAGAACAATGGATAAAAGAACATGCTGACACAATGTTTCAACCCAATCCTGGTTGGATGATGTGGTTTCAACATCAGCAAATGAGCAATGAAAAAAAAAGAATTTTAACTTAGAAATGATCAATTCTGCCATATTTCCTCTTATTTTCATACTAATCATTTATCCCTAAATAATTCTTTGTCTGCATCTCTCAGCGGTGGAAGCATGCATGTCAGGAAGCACCTTTACTATCCCGGCAGTCTGCCGTGAGGAGAGTCAAGCATTGAACGGGAAAGTCTCCACATCTCAACCAAGCTGCACCCAGCAGCTTTCACTTGTGTTTTTGTGTCACCATGTGTAGCGAAAAGTTCTCCACATTAGTGAGGGGTAATTGGCCTCTTGCTTTGTTTGGTGGGCTAATATAAACAGATTGCAATAATTACATACTGTCAGTGACACTACTTCTTTTAGAGCATAATGGGTGTTTGTGAGGAAGCACATGGCGAGGAATCAAGCAGTACACTTGTGATGGGATAATAGCGCTATTGGAGTAGTTAAGTCTGCCTTTTTGCCCCCAGGAAAGTGGAAGTTCACTGTGTCTGCTTGTGGAGGCCATGAAAAAAAAAAGATGCTAATGTGGCTGAATGGGTTGTTGTCAGATCACTGCTCTTGCATGAATTAAGCATCTCATTTGAAAGCACCCGCGTTGTTTTATTTTGGCGGTTTGCAGTGTTTTGATCAACAATTCCCAGGTGGATGCGGGGGCTTCTGATTGTTCCTGAGAAAAAGGAAATATTATACCTAAATGGTGTTTAGTTTGGCACCGACTCTGCGCCGTGAGTTTGCATGTTTACACTGGCTAATTGTCAGAATGTTTACAGGAGGAAAAGAGATGATCTGGTGGGTGTTTGTTTCTTTATTATTCGGAAAAGCGATCGCTCCAAGCATGTTGAGTCATGCCACTTTATTAGATGTTAGTTTAGAGCTGGACTAGGTCACTCAGAGATTTAATCTTTCAGGAATTTGACCTCATCGCTCAGTGCTTCGCTGCACGCCTGCTGCTGAAGAAAACTGACATTTGTCTCATTTCTGTGTTTACCTTCCCTCACATCTGAGCAAATGTTTTCATTCAAATGTTTCTCCACTGAAACATCTTCAACTTAAAGTCAAATAGCCGAGTTACTCGGATTTAGCAGCCCTGCAACCTGTACATGTTGTAGGTTAGAGTCATATGCATAAGGGCAGGAATGCATGATGGACATCTTTTAATATTGCAGAGTGGCACCAGTTAACATGATGGCTGTACCTTGGCAAGCAGGAATGTAATTTCTTGATCATCATGCATAAAATTGATCAGTAGCATCATGAAATCTCCAACACATTAGGTTTTTTTTTGCTCTTTGGGGTATTTAATAAGGTTTCACTGATAATCAAACTTGTTCTTGGAACTTGTTTTGTGAAACTCAGACTTTTTTCTCTCATTTCTGATTTGAGGAGTCACAGCTTAATGAGAGAAATGAACCGATGTATTCAACAAATGAACTACATGTAAGGATTTTACTTGTCTGACCTCCGTTGACTATCGTGCGTCTTGATGCTATTTCAACGCCCGTGTCCTGTTGAACTTGTGTTGTTCCAAAAACAGCTGTCCTCTGTGGTGAAGACGGCTCGGTGCGGTCTAGACACTCGGCTCGGTCCCTGCATGCTGCACGGCGTCCTGCGGTCCAACGCCAGCCCGCCTCATTACTGCCCCGACGGCTCCTTTTGCACCGTGCACACGCTCGCATTTTTACGCCTTTCCCAAATACAGAGGAACACTGTTTTCCTGTTTATATTTGGCAATCTGAAGCATCAGTGCTGTCCCACATGCCCCCGAAACTTGTTGCCTAGGAAGCAGAGCATCCGCTCAACTTAAGCACAAAATAACAAATTATCCCCTTTAATCATTTAAAGGGAAAATTAAACAAGGGCGTACTTTTTTTGTATACAACACCCTGTACATTAAACAGCACTTTTAGAGCAAACGTAGAAATAGTGTTGGGTTTTTTTAGAGGGAGATTTAATTTGGGTGGTTGTTATATGAGGGAAAAACAACGTGATTTAGGCTTAAAAAGAAAAAAAAACCTTGCAAAAGTTTTAAAACTTCCGATCAGTTTGTTTAGTTTATCGATGAAGATGTTCGGGAAGTTTCAATCCCAGTCCCGTCTCTATAACTTCCTTTACGCGTGTTATAGCCTATTTCTCGACCATCTCTCTTCACCAAAGCTGAAAATATTCCGTTTTTATCCTTATTTTATTATTCAAAACAGGATACTCTTACCTGTAACTTCGGAGGAGTAAAGCTGGGAGCGCAGTTGCGCCTGTTGTTATTCCAAACAGATCACTTCACCGATGGCAATTCCTGAGCTCGTAGTTTTCCGTGTGCGCGATCTCTCAATAAAAGCTTTTTGGTGAACGTCTTACAAACGGTCTTCATCAAACCCTCGGAGAGGTACACCGGCCTCCACGTTAAGGAATGCGCTCAAGTGCTGCTGACTCCCTGGACAAAAAGCGCTTTATTGGTGAGCACAGGAGAGTTAGAAGTGGAGGGATGGGAGGGGCGAGTATAAGCGCACGCAGTTGGGCGCACTCCTGCACTGACTCAAGAGCAACAAACAACTCACCTTGCAACTTGGCTGAGCGCCAAGGAGAGAAATTCCAGTCTCCTTTCAGTTCACTATATCACTATACACATTTTTTTGGACTTTTACATGTTTCATCCCTGACCGCATTAAGACGGTGGTTGGTCACTTTTCATTTGAACGTCTGGATGAAAATTACTCCTCAGAGAAATAATTTCCGCACTGTGTTCCAAGACTTTAACAATAAAATGAAACTGCTTTGGAAAAATGGACAGGTGTTATTTCTGTATATTTGCCACACTTAAAATGTCTGTTGACATAAGTCTGACTCTTGCTGTCTGGGTTCAGCGCACATATGGTTACTTCATTCAGATATCATCAGGCTGACAGAGCTATCAAATCCTTTCTAATGCCAGTGGCAAACCAAACCACCCATTGGCAGCTGAGAGCTTATTCCAGTGTCAGCCATTCCCAACAAGGTACGGTAAGGTGATAGCTCTGAGGATCTGTGTCACCTCTGAGGTGCACTTTTAGCCGCATGTCGCTGAATTAAACACAACCCTGAGGGTTTTTCTGGTGAATGTTGCAGTTTTCCTGCAGAGCTTCTGTTGTCTCCTCGTGTCGACAAGAAATACCTTTAACCAGGCCAAATTACTCTCTGTGGCCGTGTCGCTGACCCTCGTAGCTGAAGGTATAGAGATTGTTAACAAGAAAATTATTCAAGACGCAGCCCTCTCTATGACCCCTCGGCAGTCGCATGTGTGCACCGAAACCACCCCCACTCTGTGTTCTCCGGACAAGGGCTGCTTTAGTTCCACTTGTTGAGCCACGCTCACAGTGTGTAATTTTTACCATTCGCTTTTTCGTAGAAGTCTCCACATAGTCTTTGGTTCATGAATTTCTCTTGATCGTTCTCCTCTTGCTTCTGCTATAGGAGTTATTATCCATGTAACACACACACACACACACACACACACACACACACACACACACACACACACACACACACACACACACACTTCCATCTGCAAGGCATTACAGTCATTACAGGAATAGAGAAATGATTTCACGCATATCCTGCAGGGTCCAGATGTAGCTCCTCAGTCACTGCAGCAGCTAAGTTTTAGGTTAAAGAGAAAAAAGGGGGAAGACACGCATTTGAGACTTTTTCTGCACACATTTAAGACTCACAGCGGCCTTGTTTGTGAGTTTCTGGACTCCTTACACTCTGTAAATCTCTGTCCAAACAGTGCTGCGGTTATACTGATGATGAAATGTTTATCTTTGGGGTACAGTTTATTGATGATGAGGAGGACCAGTATCTCCAGACCTCGGGTGCTTCCAAGCTGGTGCAAATTTGGGGCTCTTTATCTTGATGAAGGATCATTTTGACAAGTTGAAAAGCTGGAAATAAAACCAGCAACATTTTATACTGAAACCATTCAAGCTCCCATCCCGAGCTACCCATCTGTTTGTCTGTTTGAACTTTTGTTTTTCCCCAGTGAGTCCATTTGTACATATTTGTGTCACTTTACAAGAATCAGCCTTCAGCGGCCACCATATAAATGTTATTCCCGTGTATCCTTAGTGATATCTGGTTAGGCATTATTATTATTGTCAAATAGTTTTTATTTTAATTTTAAAACTGTATCATTGTAGCATCTAGAAATCAAAGATTCTTCAAAGTTTTGCTTTGTTTCTAATCAGAATCAGTGTAATTATGTGCTGACAGTGATCACTTTGTGATAAACACGGAATTAATTGTTGGTAGATTTTTAATTAATTGTTTGGAAAGTCATTTGAGTAATTATTCATTTTGAAATGATTAAATTCAGCTATCCACAGCAGTGTTAATACAGTAGTTGCACCCTTCTTATCAGGTTTCTGTCTCCGCTGAAGTCCCGTCTACGCCGTCTTCTGACTTTCAGTCAAGAAAAGGAAAATGATATAATTTGCTCCACATTTACGTCCTTTATAAGACAGAGATGTATTTGGACAGAGGTATAAATCTCAGCCTAGTGGCTGTAGCGCCGTCACCACGTTGGGCTCCTAATCACCGTGGCTCAGTAAAAGATGGCGAGGCAGCATATAACACTGCTCAGGGGAACCAATAAAAGCCTGCTGTGGTGTCGGGCCAATTCCTGCCTGCCAACGGTTTAAAACGGTTCATGCTAACCCACACAGCACCATGCTGTCGAGTTCTAATGATTTCTTCTTGTTAGTTTTTCATCAGTGTTCAAACTAAATCCACACTGAAAGTCATTTGGACTCTGTGCATTTTCTGTTCCTTTCTTTTAAAAAACAAAAACAAAAAAAACCTACCTTTTTACTCCTCCAACTGTGTTTACATGCAAACTCACACTTCACCATTCTTTTACCACCTTGCCTTGATGACTACCTACCTTTCCTCCTAATGTTCTTAATATTTTGACCTCATTCACGGATTTTTAAGCTCTGTGATTTATGATTTATTTTATAAGTGGTTCAACTTTAACTTCAGGTTTCGCTGACATTTATGGAGCTTGCATACATGTCTGTATACACAAACTGTCTCGTGATTTATTGTCTGGGATTATGCTGTCATGGAGAATACTTAAAAAACAACGAAAGAATGGAAGAAGCAGTGCGATCATAAAGTGAAAATGAATGTGAGGACCCTGGAAGGTAAAATGCAGTATTAGAGCTCCACACAAGACAGGGAAGCGCTTGTCTCATGGAGTGTGAGTTTATCACTCATCACCATCACCACAAAGACAGACCAGCACACAGTTGCATTATACAGAGCCCTGCACAGTCCTGTTTGTAGCTCTATGCCAAACAGGAGCGCGTGTCTTGGTTTGAGGTGTTTGCGATTTGGTGCTCAGAACTTGCCTGTGGGTTTTTGCTTTTAGGAGCTCAAACTAGGAAAGTGTCCCTGCAGGACAGAAAGGAAGGAAGTTCGGGAGAGAGAAGGCAGGTTTAGGAATAAGGTTTACCACAAAATGACACACATTGTCAGTCCACACAACAAGATGCTGTCTTTTGAACAAAAAAAATCTAATTTAGCTAGAGGAACTTTTATAGAGCTCCAAAAACAGAACAGTGTCTCTCAAATTTGTCGAAGTGGCTTCAGACAAGGTGGCTTTGTACTAAAAATGTTTGTCATCATGTCAGAATCTTTCTGGGAAAAAGATCAAAACTCAACATAGTTACTCAACGAGCTGGATGTAGAAATATCTTTGCCCTTTTGTTTTACTTAGAGGATAAAAGAAAACAGGGTTGAGTTAGAGTTTTTGAGGTACAAAAGCTTCTTTTAATTTTGCACTGTTATACTTGGGAAGAAGGTGGGGGAGGTTTCCCATCAAGACAGCCTGGGAATAATAAACCAGATTGTTTTTCTGGTCCTCCAGCCTCTGCCTGTGGTTTACACGTTGAGGTGAGTATGCCCTTTGTTAGCGCTTAATCTGTCTATATGTATCAGTATCTCTGTTCACTTGTGTTTTGTGAACATGAATGCCACCACCCCCCCTTAACTTCCCGTCACACACAAATGTGCTTTGACGGCCGTATGTGTGGGCCGCCTTCAGACGAGACTGGGCCATCCTCAAAAGGCCCACATCGCCTTTCTTCCCACAGCACCCTCACACCCCGTAGCTTAGAAAAAATCCATGGGAAGGACAGTGTCATGCAGAGGAGGAGGAGCCCAGGAAGGATGGAGAAACGAGCAACATGCAAGGTTAATTAGAGACTGCTATGGGAACCGAAATGTAACGCGGAAAAATACGGGCTGCAAAGAGACGAGCGATGCTGAAAGCAGAAGTTTGTCACTGTTTGTGTGAAAGCTCTTAATTTTATCATCTCATACAGTTATTTAAAAGCCAGCTTCACCTCCTGGTAGTCAGTGCACTCCCCATAAAACTGTCTTCTTTAGAGGAACTTTAGTTTATCCACACAGGTGCACACATTTTATCAGCCCTTTAATAGTAGGTGATGCTATTTATCTTTAATTTGTTTGACTCAAAATGAATGAAGGATCACCTTCGTCCTGATATGAACTCCCATATTCAGGGTGAGAAAGGCTTGGGATGTTTATCTAAAATATCTTTTCACTCTGTCAGTGGAAGGGAAGCTAGAAAGGGGATGTTCGTAAATCACAGACGGGTTATAATATGTTTTCCTTTTTTCATCTGTTTATTATTTAGTTTTTATCCTTTTTCTGATCATTTTTTTGGCTTCGTGTCATTTCCCTCTGGCCTGATTTAGTCATTTTAACCTAACTGGAGCATGCTGAGAGCTTCTTTTGTGCTCATTATATTGACATGAAAATGCCCTCAGCACAGAGACCTCAAGAAATTAATTGTATGTGAAACTCTCAGTGATGGAAGGAGTTAGTTGTGTCATGCAGAGGAGGAGAGAGTTCACTTTGAGGTTTACTAATCTACGATCTCTGTCCACGCAAACATGAAGAAGCTAGGCAGACGGCACTCATGCATCAGAGCTGGACAAGCCATCAGATGAGATGTTATTTGTGAAAAAGGTTCAAGAATTCATGCTTTGGGGGGGGGTCTCAGCTTTACTAACTTACTTTATCAACCAGTTTTTTTGCAGTTTGTGCGTTTCTCATTCAGACTCATAAAGTGGATGCAAGCAGTGCACAGAGTGGTTCCGGCTCGCTGTGTGCCAGCTGCAGGCACTGTCAGGGATATCAGCTCAAGTCCTGGAGCTCTGATAGGAGAAAGAAAGAGGAGAGAGTGCAGAGTGGCTGTAAGGTGAACGGATGAGATCTGAAGGGAGGAATTTGGACTGACGAGGCTTATCAGTGACCTTCTCTCCCGCGGTGACTTCGCGGGGGTCGTGCAGAAGTGGCCTTTTTAACAAATTCATCAAGAGCACAGACAAGGCCTACAGGGTTTTGCTTCTTCTTCTTTTGTGTGTATTTATGTAGTTCTTTGGGTGGGATTAGTTTGTTTTCACAGCTTCTTGGTTCTAAGTGGCTTATAGAAGTTTTTAAAAAGTTGCAAACGCAGCAGAAATCATTTGCTATACTGACAGATACAAATGCTCTTCCCTAATCTCTTCTCTCCTGCCTTTGTCTCATCCTGTGCAAACTTCTTCCCCACCACTCAGTCATATTCCCACTTAGCACAGTGGTATGCCAGGTATTGAGTAACATGCCTGCAGTTTTGTGCAAGAAAGACTTTGGTATGTTCACTATGACTGCATTGCTGTATTAGACAGAAGCTCTGTCAGAGGGATGAGCATACTGTAGCTATGACCTGCAGATGTCTGCACATCGCAGATTGTGTTCTGTAGTGTTATGGTCTCTTACTTTGCATTGCTTCCTTGTTTATTGTTAACATACAGTTAAAAAGCTCCATTTTAGCAATTTACTTCCCTGTCATGTAGTTCACTATCAATGTTAAAAGTCATTTTGTTCATTCCTCATTAGGACCTCATTATCTTCTGAATCCTATCATACAAACTGTGAGGTCTGCCACCCTTCATACCTTTTATGGATTTTAATTCATAAGTCTTTGTTTTGTACCTGGTTTTATAATGATTCCATGCCTTTTTTCTTCTCCTAACCAAGCAGTCACTGAGTGTGTGTAAAATGACCTCCCAAGTTAAACTAAAGAAGTTAAATACTAACAAATACATAGCGCAGAGATAAGAAGTGTCCCACAGCACTGATAATGGTAACTAGAAAGATGGATGTGAAGGTCTTGACATTAAGAGGAGGCCAAGTAGTTGATTAAATGAGTGGAAAGAGAGATAAAGACAACTGTTTCCATGACTGGTGTTAGACGTGTCCACGCTGTTGTTTTATTTCTTTTCTCTTGTTTTTTTCCACCCTGTCATTGTCCAGCCACTTCTGTGTTCAGGGTCAGTGCAACTTGAGAATCGTTTAGCTCTATCCTCATGAGGAATATGAATATGCTGTGTTAACAAATTGCCCTGAGCTGCCTCGTCATGCGCTGGTGGAGCAGCACAGGCCGAGCTGGGATGTGGCCTTGTAAATGTCTAGTCAGCGCAGAGATGGTTGCTGTGCAAAGCGAGTTTCTGCGAGTAAGTCAATGCAGGGGAGAAAAAACAACAGAAAAGTTTAAATAAAGCTTTGAAAAATGGAGAAAAATTTATACACGCACACAATAAAAGTAGAGACAAGACAAAAATAAAATTTCTAGGAGAAGAAAACTCAGAAAACACAATACCTCAAAAAATGAACACGACAAACCTATTTCCAAATTTTGAGAAAATTTTTTCTCTTTTGTTTTCTGGTGCTCTGAAATGTTTCATTTTGTATTTTGAATCTCGGGGCCACCGTACCACATCTGCCTTTTCGTTATGCTGCTTTACGAAGGTGTCGGCTGGAAAACTAACCTGCACTTTAGCAGTTGTTACTCTGTATGTGTGATTAGAAACGTAATCTCTGACCTGATAAAGACAGAAATGTAGATTCTGTCTAGATGAAGACAAGCAGAAAGATGTGTGCTTTGATGTGTGTATGGGGGCAGCAATCGGAGCGGATCTGGTTGTACCAGTTGCAGCTCATCAAGGTTATCACATCAAGGCTGAGGCATCCTCTCAGACCCTCCGTTGCTTTCTCTTTCTGTACAAAAACTGTCCCAGAAGCTGCATGATAGCGCTCAAAGCATACCTAAAAGGACACTTGCACACACAAATGACCGGACGAACATAACTGTTGTGGTTTACAACATTAACGTGATGATGATCTTTCTTAGTTTCTCTCTATTTCTGTCCTCCTTCTCTCGGTCTTTCACCATATCTATACAATAAATCCAAGCTGTTCTGTGAGGCTTTTATGTGTTTTCACTGTACTTATTCCTTTTTCGGTCATTAAAGCAGATGATTTACTGTGGGTGTGTGGGTTCCACACAGAGTGAAGCACAGGGTTTCGTGCACAGTTGTTAAAGCCAGAACAAAGGGGTAAAGGTGAGGAAAAGGCTTAGGCTAACAATATTTGGGGGGGAGGTTACACTCATATAAAACTTTATTTTTATCTTTTTTATCTATACTGTGTGACTTTATAAGCCCAGACCGGTTTGTTGAATCCTGTGTGGTATGTAGCACTGTAAGATAATTTCTCTTTCTAAAAAAAACAACAAAAAAAACAAACCCTAACATGTACTGTTTTGAAATGTAAAACATTAATTTTATCCAGCAAGATGTGGAGTTTTATTTACTGAGATGTAAGGAGGGAGCTAAGTGGTGGAACAGTGTTTTTGGATGGACCACAAAAAGCAAGTACGGACACAGTCGCATCCAGAAAGGTGGTTGTCACAAAGAGATGAGTCAGATCCACAGCCCCGATGAACCAGAGACAGAGAGACGGAGGCCCTGATAAACTCTGCAGCTGACTGATAAAGTACAAATGGAAGGCAGAGCAGAGTCAAAACATGTGTGAATGACGATCGCTGAAAGGCGCACTGTGAACGCCTCAAGAATGTTTGTGTAGCTCTAGTCAAGCAGGAACGGTGGAAAAAAAAGAAGTTGTTTTAGGGTTTATATTTCCCCCTTTATTTTTCTCGTTCCCTCTCTTGACTTAACCCTCTCAATCATCTGCGCACACATACTCAGGCATGAAGGAAAAACAAACATTGAACAGTAATGTTTTGTGTCTGTAAATTATTGGGTTTTGTGGTTCTAGCATTTCCAATAATTCTGTCTTGGCCGTCCAAGAAGGAAAGTCTGATATGCACACACTCAGCCATATACAACAGGACAAGTATATTCTGACGGGTCTGATTCATCCATTATGAGCAACGCCGGCATCTTCCAAACCGTCGCTTGGCTTATTGCTCTTTAGTACCATAATGTCCACTATGTTTGACCACGGACTGTTAGCTGGACAATACTTTTACAAGGCAGTAAATCCTTTATCGTTATTGGTGGATTGTATTTTTATGGTAGATTTTACTGAGTGTTTCAGTGAGTGGAGGGTAGCAGCAGTTCTGCACTGTGGTTTTGCCATAGTAGGAAAAATATGACATGCTGCTGGGAGTGACTTAATCAGCGATTGGTTCAGCTATTAAAAATCTGTGCTCAATGCGGAGGGACCAAATCAATGCGGCTGAGCCGTGAACTTCTGATGATGACTTTTACATTATGTTTCTGGTATGCAGAAAACTTCCCATTCAATACAAGATGGCTGATTTAGAGCATGTCATTTCTATTTTTGTGGTTTATTTTTGAATTTAAGGGAATTTGTGAGAAGTATTTTTAGGGTCAACTGACAAATATGATAAGCAATGCCCATTTTGATTAAGCACCATTATATCTGCTGATACAAACAGTGTATCATTTCATACATGATACGGTCATAGTTATATTCATTCCACATAGGTTGAATTTTAAATTAGATCTACTATAAAGATTTCCCACCTTGTCCACCTTGTTATTTTCTAACAACAAAAATCCTAGTTTAATCTTTTTCACTTGCAAGACAATTCTGGGGGCAAAGACTTTAGTACACTGAGGCCACTAATGACACACATAGATTAGGGAACATGCCAACTGAGCAGAGGACCAAGTGGTCAAGTGGCCACTGTTCGAATCCCAGACAGAAGAAAACTTGTTTTCCAAAATGAGAAAAAATTAAAGATTAAAGGGGGAAAGAAATCTGAGTTCATCTGTAAAGAAATGAAACAAATGACCTCATAGAGGCTGTGAAAGAAATGCAAATCACCTTAAATGTGACACAAAAACATACATTTAAGGAAAACAAAACTTCCAATCATAGTACACAGATCACTGCAACCTGCTATGCATTTGAAAGCACAGTGATGCACTGATTTTAAGATTATATTTATGGGTTTGAAACCAATCAAAATAGTCCATAAAATCATTTAGATACTGCAAAAAAAACTCTGAGAGAGAATAATTAGAAGCTATGTAGGTATTTTCTTTTCCTTTTGGGTGAAATAATGACTATTTAAAATGCAAAATGCAGACTTTGCACAGGTGAAGTTACAGCTGAGGGGGTGTTTGTAGACTTAATTCGCGCTCCTTTGCATTCTGTGATCTGCGGCAGCTTCTTCTGTCTGACACTGTCATGGCCCCTCACGGTTCCCAGGCCCCCGAGGACAGGTCATTTAATGGTCATCTAGTCAGGGCCCTGGGGTTAACGCATAACGCATCTCTTCCAGGACTGCACAGCGTTTAACAGATACACACATCGCAGTCATCATGGGCACCAGCTAAAACACATTCCTGCCCTGGAAGTACACATGTTTATTTGTTTCTGTCATCAGCCTGGAAGCTCTCTTACTTGTCTAAGTGCACTAAATGTGCATGTGACGGATTTATTTTTCCAACCACAGTTTTCACACTGTTGCTTCTCCTATGTAGCCCTGCTTCCTCATGCCCACCCACATTCTAGCATAAGCTCTGAATGTTGACGGAATGAGATCTCCTGCAAGTTTATGACCAGCGATCTGGTTGTTTTATAACCCAGTCAGTCTGGAAGAGTTTACCATGCATTTAAAGGTCTGTGTGAGCATTTCTATGTTCAAGCTGATATGAATATGTCTTATTTTAGAGATGGACTCAAGATTATTTTGTTATTTTTTAAAATTTATTTCATATAAGTAGAACTGTGTGTGTGTTGGATAGCCTTGCAAATATCTTTTTAATCAGTTTAAGCTCTGATTTTATCCTCCTGTCTCTTCTTGTAAAAATAAAATTTGGGGTTTTCAGTTTTAATGTCAGCATCATGTAAAACAGATGTGCCGTCCATCATGCGGTCGTACAGCAGTCTGTGTTAAGTTGTCTTGTCTATTACATTGTAAGGGGTTGTTTTTATACACATATTTTGTATTTTGGTAGGATGTGATATGTGGCCGATGCAGCGTCAAGCATCGTGTTGCAAGCTCATAGTTTCGACCTACTGAGGGATATAACCCGCAAAATATGCAGCTCTGGTCGGAGCTGCTTGTAGCAGTGTGAGGAAGAAGCTATGCTGATGACAACTTGAAATTGTAATGAAATGTTCTTCTGTCTCTTGAGGACGAAAGGGAAATCATTGCTAGAAAATCTGGCTTGGTAACTGGTATGGAGCTGGGAGTTTGTTGGGCTGTAAGATGTGCAATAACAGAAGTGGGCCTCAGAGAGTTTAATTAAATCCTGAGCATCCATCTATGCATGTGCTGCTACATGTGCTTATGTGTGAGTGCCAGTTGACAGGGGGCCGATGAATCAAGGAGAAAGTGGGGGGGGGGGCAGGCACTTGGCAGCCTATCTGAGAGCCTCGTCACTGGGGCCCAGACACGGCCACAGCTGGTCCCTCTGCTTACAATCCTGGCTTTTCTTCGCCTCTCAGAAAACGCAGTCCGTCAATTTTAATTCCCTTCTAATGAACTGGCTACTGGAGGTAGCTGGGCAGGAGGACCCAGCACACTTATTAAACACACACAGTGGAAACAAAACACACTGTGGAAAAAGTACGTTTCATTTAGGACATTTCACTTCTCACTGACTGTTTAGCTGGATTTAAACGCCTGCTGAGGATCCCTGAGCTTATCCTGTCAGCCCCACCATTAGCGGTGTTGTATTAAAGTCTTTCAGACCGTACATACGAGAGAATTTATCATATCCTCCTTACATTTAAGAAACAGAGCTGCAACGCTTGCTAATCTATGAATAACACAGCAGGTCATCGAATAACATGTGGCTCTATTCTTATAATATCTTTTCATATCTTCCTTTTATATTACTAAATGTAGCTGAAACTCGGATAAAAGGTCTTTTTTTAATCTTATGTTTATTATGTAGTTTTTGGAGTCTTGGAAATACTTGAAACAGCAGGTGGTAAAAAAAAAAAAGGCTGATATTTACTTTAGAAAGAAAAAAAATAAATAAACATGTCTAATCTCTAAGGTTACAACCCCAGTATTTGTTTGTGGGGTTAGTGGCTGAGAATGAACACACATATCACGGGTGTTTGGTAAGGTTGAGGCATGTATGATAAGGCAGGTTTATACGTAGACAACTACTAAGCTGGGGTTTAGAAGACCCTATGGCTTGATTTTATTGAATATTCAAAAAACAGATTTTTCTAGCTGTCCACAATGACAAGTGGTTAGATTTGAGAACAAAGCAAAAATCCCATGAATCCCCTCTGTCATACCCCCAGTTTGAGAAACACTTATTTAGATTATCTTGTACATTAATATGAGTAATTTTAATCCACATATCTCCTAATAAAAATGTTTCTTAACGGTTCTGCATGGCAATGGTAGGAATCTGATTTTATAACACTGGATTACTCTACTTCCGTTGCTGTGGGAGTTTTAACTCTCTTGGGCCTGCAGCATGAGTGTACATAAAACCATTAGCTGTGTCTAATTTTTAACACAGAAGTAATTCACTGAAACAGAAAGAAAGTGTTCTGTCCCAGCAAACAATAGAGAAAGGAGAAGGGCAAGGTTATCATAAGAATAAAGACAAGAATCTGTTGGTCTGTTGGTCATATGAACTGTTTCATCAGATAGTGATTGTGAAAATAGCTCCAAGGCATGTGCTGGTATCGTTATACTTCGAACTTAGAGCCAACTGCTCATAACACTGAATATTTGTACACCGCATCATCTGTCACATAATAATCTGTCCTGCGTTTTGCATATCTGCACAGTGGTTAAAGTTGCATTTAAAATTATTGGAAGCTGCTGTTGTGAATTGAGGTTTAACTCAAACCCTCGGTATCGGTCACTCTTTTCTTAACCAATCTAAAGATTTTACTGCAGGGATGCTCATCTTTGGGTTGAATACAGTTTGTTATATTTCACTTCGGTCTCATTAGGGATCGACTGTTCAAGGCTGCTTTTTTTAAAGCTAGTTTATGTTTAAGCTAGTGATCTGTGGCATATTTTCTCTGAGTCACTTCATACTGACCGGTCCGGTCACTAAACCTCACTCTGATGTTGACTCTAGTCGTATCTCTTCCTTTGTCCCTTTCTCTCTTTTCCTCTCGTCCTCTGATAATGTCCTGTTGCATTTCTTTATTGAATGAGACACATTGTGCGTTCAGAACAGCCAGTGTGTTGAAATCGTGTTGCCGGTGTGTGAAGCAGTGCGTACAGTAGAACGAAACTCAGCTGTAAAGTGATGTTCCAGGCTGGGGAAAATAAAGTTGTGATGTGTGGTTTCTCAGCTTTGCGGCGCTGCTGGGCAAATATGGCTCCAGGAATGTACATAATAGACACCACTGTGGCATGAAAACAAGTCAGAAACACAACATTTTATGGTCAGATGTTACATAGTGCTACTTAAATGCATACCTACAGCATATCTATTTTACAAAACATAGATTTAAACCACAACCCTGAGTTAGTCATTCAAGGAAGTTTATACGTAATTTTTTGATGTTCAGTGTTTGTTGTTTAGACTTATTTTTGCAGCTATGGGTTAGATTTTGTTGCATGATGACTGGTCAGACCTTCATGCTGCAGTCATCTTTTATTTGCAAACCAGTTTTATTTTAAACTCAAAATACTTTCCTGATTTTGTTGTGATAATCAAACTATTATCTTGTGACTCTGGCTTTCTAGTCACTCTAGAAACTGACCAGCTGGACAGCAAAGGCAGTTTATCAGCAGGACAAGTTGCAGGCCTGCCGGAGTGGTGACAAAGCAACCTGACGGAGTTCACAGTTCAGAAGACCCTTCACCTTCAGTGATAGAGCCGCACCACTCACTAACTCCCACTGGCTTAATGACATGACTGGGGACTGATAATGAACCAGGGAGAGGACTGTGATTCTCTTGCCTGCAATACTGTGGAAACAGATTTGTAATTACAACCCTCTCTCTCTCCCTTTAACCAGATTCCCTCTCTCTCATGAATCTGGTCAGATCTTATCGTTCCTGTCAGTTGTCAAATCAGTTTTAGTTAAATCACCTAAAATCACAAATCAAATTTCCTCAGAGCACATATATATCTACAGTTTTGAACTTAGAATAGTGTTATAACAAGTAAAAACCATCAAAGTGGACAATGGACAGCTTTGTTTTAGTTTCATATTCCTCAAATTCTTGACTGTCTTTTATATTTTCTGGCTCCTTACCTTTCATCTGGAGCTGGTTGTGGTGTTTAATGTGTGTTTTTATAGTGAGGATTGCTTAGCTTAAGGTCATGGAACTCATACGACACAGAGGTCTTTTCGGATACTGATCTGGTCAGAGCTGAACCCATAATGCTGAACCACTACAGGCCGCATCCATTAGCTCCATCTATGCTCTGCATATTGCACTGCTGTGTGTGTCCAATATTTTCAGTGTGACTGGATGAATATTAGCTCCGACAAGTGAAGCGTGTGTTGGTATGTGTGCATTTTCCTGCAAAACGGGGGGAATTGTCCTAGAATGCAGATCTGTTTGTTTGTTTGTTCTGGACTGCATTTCTTACAAGACTTTTCCAAATAATAATCAGGAGGCTACTGAAAATAGGATTGATTTATCAGAAATTAAAAAATCATATTTTAAAATATTCATGTCAACATTTTCATCATGAGTTTAGTTTTTCTTTCTCTATTCTGTTTCCAAATAGAGAAAAGGGAAGTGGAGGAACATTTCTGACCTGCCTGATAAAAGTTCTCAGACCTCGATAACCTTGTGAGAGCTATTGTTCGAGAAAAGTCTGATTTAGCTCATTTCACAGTTTCAGTAATATTCTGACCCATTAAACACTGTTTAATGTGCAACCACAGGCTTTTCTGAGAAGTTGTGTGAGCATAACTGATGCACAAAATATAAGAATAGTGCTGGCAAGGGTGCCAACAGTATATTTAACAGTTTGCGATATATCTAAGAAATGTCTTTTTTTTTTTAAATGTCACCATTGACAGATACAGATACACTTTTGAGAAATTAGTGAGAAACCACGCATAGTTTCAAGTGAAGAGAAACTCCTCCTGCTGTTAAGCCCAAGGGGTATCAGTCACTCTTTTGGCTTGTGTTTGTGACCAATAGCATGAAGAAAATTATATTAACAAAGGAAATATTTGATTTATTTTAAATATCATGCTGTGATAAGACAAAAGATGAGAAGAGGTTGACTTCTAAAGGATTGTTAACCAAAATGCAACTCACAATCCACAATGGAGCCCCCTAAAGGAACGTGGTGAAGGTCGAAGTCCTCTCAGTTCATCTCAGATAATATTTATACATGTCTGTATACACGCATAAAAATAGTGCATGCTTAACAGCCCTAGCTAGAACAGAACTCAAAGGCATGAAAACTCATGGCCACTAAAGAGAATATTTACAAGTTGTAATACTCTGCAAGTAAGATGTCCCAAGAATCTGCCCGAACTTTTCCCTCTTCCCTAAGATGGGGGGAAATTTACATTGTTCAAAATATTTTATCTTTAATTTGAAGATATTAGGAACTCAGATTTTCTTTTGTCTATTCAATGTAACAGAAATATTAACCAAGGGTGCTGTCAACCCCTTTTTTCATCCCTTTCTAAATGTTTTGCTTTTTAATTAATGTGGTTGAATGCTCAGTTGTTTCTCTCCAGTTCCAGCTGCACATGTCCAATTTAAACCCCCTCCCCAATTCAAACACATGCACACGATTTCTGCACTTGTCTGTCATCTACTTGCCCATTTGTCTGGTCCTCCATTAGTCAGTTATTCCAAAGACTTGCGCTATCTCGTGCATTATCAAATAACACGTTCTCATAATCATTATGTACCTGGGCTGGACTCATACACACATACATGCACACACACACACACACACACATGCCCGCTAGAATAATATACTCATCATATCTGCTTGTGCTGAAGGCTGCTGTCATGGGCAGATGGTCATTTTATGATGTTGCTTTGTGTGTGTGTGTGTGTGTGTGTGTGTGTGTGTTTGTGTGTGTGTGTGTGTGAGGGTAGTGTGAGGTGATGGCAGACGGGACAGGAGGCGTGCTCTCTCTGCTTTCTGTTTTGTGTAAGCTCTGATATGAGCAGAGGCCCAGTGACAGGCTGAAGCCAGAGGGATTTTTCGGGCATCAGGCGGCTCATCGCCGGGTGTTGGAGGGGTTTGAAAGGTGTCGGGACATTAGTGGGTGCAGAAAGGTCTGACAATGTTCTAAGATGAGTCTCTTTCAATAACTTGTCTCAGTTGCGATTCATGTTTTTCTCCCATTTTTTTCCCTGACTTGATTTTTTTTTTCTTTTTTCCTGCTTAGTTTGCTGGTTTTTCCATTATTAGTGGATGTAGTTTTATGTCCGCATCTGTGTTTGGTCGAACACCAGATTGAGTAAAGATCTTACCCTGGATTAGTGTGCCAGGCTTACCTCTGCTTGCCTCTACTGAATGAAATAGTTTTGCTTTTCGTAATCATTCGTAATCAGCCCACATGTCCAAGATCTGCTTTACAAAGTCACACCCACACATAACCACGTCTAAGGAAAACATCCCAGCATCGATGCATGCACCCATACATCATTAAGCAGCATTATTAGGACTCGTATGCAAGAGTCCTTGCACATAAGTATGCACATGCATGTGTACATGGGTTTTCCCGTGTGGGAAAACAGGCTAAGTTGTGAGGTGGAGCATGAAAGCAACAGTAAACAGAGACAACTATCAGTGATAAAGCTCAGCTCCTTTTATGTGGCTGTTTGACTTGTACATTTACTGTGAGAAAAACAGAGATAAGACCTCAGAGAGAGTAAGAGGCAATTTGGAGAAATAATTAGGATTGCAGACACACAGGGGGCTCCGGCACAGGCAAGGTAGTGTTGTTCAGGGAGGGACAGTGTGAGAGGAAGGGTTGTGGGAATGGAGGTGTTTAGGGACTCCCTGTGGACTGACCAGGACATGGGAACACAGGGTTGACCTAACGAAGCAGGGTCGCCCCTCGCAGACTTCAGGGGCATGGGATAGAGGGAGTTCAAGTCTGATACATGCCCCGACTCAAACTAATGAGCAGGGAGAAATAAAAATGATAGACCGATGGAACCAAAGGAAAATTTTTTTTAGCAACAGATGGATGGACCTTAGCATTAACAAGCCATGGTCTTATCATTAATCCACATTACAGAGATGTTTTTACCTTTTATACCAAACTGGAGATGTTTTCTCCAGTAAGGTAGAGATGTGACATCTGAATCTTCATGAAATACTAATAAACTTATCGCCCTGTTTGGAATCTGGTGTAAAAGCAGTTTTACAATAACATGGCTCCTTCCATCTTAAGATACTTTTTTTTTAGATAGAATGTACGCTAGTTCCAGATATATTTGGAAAGTGACATGTATTTACTGTTTTGGCTATTTACCACAAAATAATTGAAGTTAGGGTAATATCATCAAAATGATCCTTAAGCTCACTTTTTAAAAAGGTGTTTAAAGACCAAAAAGTCACAAGAGTAGATATTTAAAGATAGTAGAAGCTACTTTATGGGACACAGCCGTGGAGAAAACACCACCACAAGTAAGACTCACCTTGCATTCTTACACAACCAAAAGCCAATCCATCAACCAACAAATCAGGACATATGCATGACGGCCCATTGATGCTGAAATATGATAAGAAAAAACAAATCAGTTCAATTCCATAATGTCAACCTTACTTTATGTTTGTCCTGATCAACTCTGTTTACTCTGGATGGTACTGCTTGATTTAACAGGGCCCTGATCTTTCTGCAGGACAATGTTTCATCACATGGATAATGTACTCAGTGGCTGTGAAGTATTTGAGACTTCACACATGACTAAATAACAGCCTGAAGCGTTCCCAACAGCTAAATTAGCTGGTAAAGTGTTGCAAGAAACAAAACTGGAAATGATACAAACATTGTCTTTTAAATCCCGACCAATAATACAATCCGTTAAAACCAGGTGGTTATGCTGTCGGGTCAGATTCATGCAAACGCTGACATTCAGTCACATTCTCTTCCTCTTGCATGTGACATTTGCACATACTAATGTGAACTGTTGCTTGCCACATGCATTGTCATCGAACATATCCAAACTCACGTCTGTCATTATACTGACATATTTGAAGCATTACATCATGGTGCCGTCAGTCTCAAGTGGCATTCCCCTAGAATAGCACCAATACACAAGGTCTTCATAAGTTAATCACTGGAAGTGCCTCTCTCCACTTCTGTCAGCCTATGTCTGGACTGTAATGTGAAGTGGTTAGATCACCCTCTGTACTCTTGTTCCAACTGTGACCGACCATAGAAAAATCATGCCATAGGCTGACTGTTGCTACTCTAAACGAGGGGAAAGATTGTAGAATAGTTTACAAGACGTTTAAGAAGAGATTTACCGGCACAGTTTATGTTTGTGTAAGTATTTCCTGTTTGGTTTTATTGCTACACCCAATTGTGCTTTTCTCATTAAGCCACTTGGTACTGCAGTCCTCAATCCTCTTAATTCATATCATGAGAGGCAGGTGACTGCGGGCTTGTTTAGGCTTGCATGTGTGAGGGTTTGAGGTAGATCTGGAAAGTTTAGTCAACTGATCCTGTAACAACCAGAGGCAACTGTGTTGCTGTTGTGATACAAGGAATATTGTGTCATTTTGTTCAAAACAACATGTTGGCCAATCAAAAAATCTGTAAATCAAACCAGTTATCAGCAGGATGAATGCTAATTTGGAAAAGATATAACATTTCTTTTTCGGTCTTTAGTCTTTATTGTAGATATGCTTTATATAACTTGTTGACTCTGATTCGATGATACCTTTAATGGTGAAAGAAACAACTTCATGAACTGACTTTTAGTGAATGAGTCAGAGCTAAAAAGATGTAACAAAATTACAGCAGTGGTTTCTCTTTTAGCCTGAAAAATGAGCATACTTCGCCATCTAGTGGCACATCAGTATAACTTCAACCAGAACCTGTGATTTTAATGTGTACATTCTTTCCATATCATACCCACACTCCATCTCTTGTCTCTTTATTTTCAGGACACTGATCCCACTGATTGATGAAGACACCGGTCTGCTCCTCCTGGCTGGAATGGTAAGCCACAACTTCGTGTCCACTTTTATTTTCTGTAAGATGACGACTTATTAAGTGTTAAAGATGATGTAATCATGTTCTGTCTTACATAGGGAGACACTGTGATTGATTGCTATGAAGTCTCCTCCTCTGAGCCTTTCCTGTCTCAAGGTAAAGCTTGCTTCCTATTGGCCCAGACATTACTACAACTTCCTTAATGATATTAATCGCTTGCCGTTCTTTATTCCCCCTTTGTGTTTCACGTCTGTAGTGAGCCACTGTTTGACGGATGCCCCAACACGTGGAGTTGCCATGGTACCCAAGCTGGCACTGGATGTAATGTCCTGTGAAGTAATGCGGGTGCTTCAGTTGACAGACAGCTGCATTGTGCCAGTCAGCTACCAAGTCCCTCGCAAGGTTATACTCCAAACACACTTACAGTAAGTTCATGACTCACTCGAGTTCTGGTCTAATGTAGCTCCGATGTGTTTTCCCCCAGCATTCCGCTCAGGAGTTTCATGAGGACCTTTACCCAGACACAGCGGGAACAACTCCAGCCATGACTGCCG
This sequence comes from Craterocephalus amniculus, assembly GCA_036024015.1. Lineage (NCBI taxonomy): Eukaryota > Metazoa > Chordata > Actinopteri > Atheriniformes > Atherinidae > Craterocephalus > Craterocephalus amniculus. The sequence continues at coordinate 49,729 of JAVQJG010030809.1, forward strand.
AGGAGTGGCGGAAGGGAGGGAACAAGCAGGTACCAGATTTCCCTGCTCTCAAAAATGTCTCCATTCTGTTTTCCGCATATGCCTTAAATTTTTGGTTTAACTCAGGTGGAGAGAGTCAGCCTACATCCAGACAAACAGCCCAAACCAGCAGTAAAACAGACTCCTGGGAAGAAGGAACTGGCGAGTGTAAGAAGCAAAGAAGTGAGAAACACATGGATGTTGCATGGCCTCTATTTCTGTTCAAAGTATCGTGCTGTTCATCTTTGTCTTATGTGCTTAACTGTGAATCTGTTTCTGCAGGACCAGGCTCGTGGCCTTTCCACCTCCAGTAGTCCTCTAAGCACTCCCAGCAGCAGCGCGGCCTCGTCCCGCTCTCCCTCCTCCACTTCCGGTCTCTCTTCAGGTTTTCTCCCCAGTCCTAGTCCCAGTCAGAGCGCTAAAGCCATACAAAGCATGCTGGGTAAGATGGCACGCAACTGGAATGTCTCATAAGTCATCTGGTGTCACTAGTTTAAGGGTAAGCTTCCTTTTCATGCGAAACATAAAAGTTCCCTTTGTTCCAGGGCCGACCTCCAAGTTCCGTCACATTCAGGGTTCCGTGATGCACCGCGACACACATATCACCAACATCCGCGGCCTCAATCTGACTACACCCGGCGAATGTGACGGCTTCTGTGTCAACCGCCAACGTGTGGCGGTGCCCCTCGCCATCTCCGGAGGCCAGATTGCCGTGTTTGAGGTACAGAAGTGTGAAAATGCTGCAGCGTTGATCAGAGAAACTAATGTTTGTCTCTTTTTTGCATTATTCTGAATTTAATCACTTAGGGTTGAATTTTATTCTCTTCTAGCGCTCTCAGCCTGGCAAGCTACCAGACACGGCTTTACCCACCATTCAAAACTCTGTAAATGTGGCCGACTTCTCGTGGGACCCCTTTGACACACGCAGACTTGCTGTGGGTAAGTAAATCATTTATTTGATGTCAAATTCTATGAATTTTTAGGATTTTATAAAAAGTGTAATGTGTGAACATTTGTTAAGTTCATGTAAAAATTTCTTTTTTTATGACCTGTTGCAGTTTAAATGTATTGGTGCTTTGGTGTTTGCCTGTCACTTCACAATGTGTCCCTCTCTGTGTTTGCTAGCTGGTGATGATGCTAAGATTCGGGTGTGGGAGGTACCAGAGGGCGGGCTGAAAGAAACCATAACTGAGCCTAAGATCGTCTTGCAAGGTACAACACCCTCCATAAAGAGCATTTTGCAGTAGGAAAGTAACGTGCCTCAGCAGCTATAGCTACGGCGGAATTAACCGCTTCATGATGCAAATAATTCTGTCCAACAGTTCCAGACATGGAAAAGTAGCTTTAGTAATTAAAAAAATTGGGATCAAAGAATACTATAACGATTAAATAGCTTAAGAAGGAGGACCCAAATTATGCTGAGTGGCTGACAATCTTAAGAAAATTTTACACAATGGAAAAAATAACATATATGCTGACATTACAAAAGAAACTTTTTACAGATGGACACCTTCTGATGGGGTCAATAGGAGGCCAGTGGAAATAAACCCTGAATACTTGACATTGAATACAACCCATGTTTGTTTGTTTGTTTTATATATTTATGTATATACTCCTTGTTTATTTGTTAATTTTTATTATTGTTTCACATTATATTGCTTAATTTCAATGATCTTCAGTGACTTATACTGAGTCATTCTCCCTTAAATTGCTAAGCCATGTAGTGGCTTATGTCAGGTTAACATGTAAAAAACAATGGCATTTGTAAGAAATAATGACTGTAATGGAGATTAAAAACTGGTCTAATGAAAATTAAGTTACAAAAAATAATAATAATAATTGGGATGCCACTCCGAGAGCATTTCCTCAAATGACTGTTAAGAGGCAGCGAAGCTGATGAAGGCGGAGCTAAGCAGAAATGATTGACAGCTGTTGGGATTCCTTGCAGGCCACACAGAGAAGATCTACTCCATTAAGTTTCACCCTCTGGCCAGCGGACTCCTGGTATCTTCTTCCTATGATCTCACTGTCAGATTGTGGAACCTGGAGAGCGGAGAACAGGTCAAACTTCTCACTGGGCACCAGGACCAGGTGGGTGATTGAAAAAACCTGCACAAGTCTTAAAAAAAACTGTTGATTCCTTCATAACTGTGTTTAAAACGTTTTTGCTCAACCAAGGGGGGGAGGAAAATAAAAACTATATTTAAGTCTGTGTTCCTTCATGTTTCCTCTTGTTGTGCCTGTCCAGGTGTTTGGCATGGCATGGAGCCCAGATGGCAAGCTCCTGGCCACAGTTTGCAAAGATGGGAAAGTTCGCACCTATGACCCTCGCAAGTCCACCGCACCTGTCCAGGTATGTATGACTCTGTTTTAGGTATGACCTGATTTGTTTCTTTAAAATGTTTGGTGAGTATTATCCTGCAAAATATTTCTTTAAGGACAAAGAATTGTATTGTTTGAGGAAATGTATCGCTTCTTTAAAAAGCAAACTGCTACAAGCAAGTTATTAAGTGAGACAATTAGGGATGGGACTTTTTGTCGACAAAACGACCGACAATCGACATAAGCTCCGCGCGACAAAAAAATAACAGTGTCGACATGTCGAGGAAATAAAATATTTTGATTGTCCACTTGACCCTTATTCAATTTCACACAAGACGGTGGATAGTCTCTCACATCTGAATGAAACCTGAAAATACCGGCACCGCGCACAAGGCAGCCTTCGTTTCATCCTTTTGGATCCACGCCACA
>JAVQJG010030811.1:0-25071 GCA_036024015.1 Craterocephalus amniculus
GGACACGCTGGAGGGATTATATCTCTCAGCTGGCCTTGGAGCGCCTCGGGATCCCCCCGGATGAGTTGGCGGATGTGGCCGGGGAGAGGGAAGTCTGGGCTTCCCTGCTCAAGCTGCTGTCCCCGCGACCCGACCCCAGAAAAGCGGAAGAGGACGGTACGGATGGTATTTCTCTCTGGCTTTTTTCTTGTTGTGGAAGTCAAAGGGTTAAAGAAAACCAATTAGAGGACATTTGTAGGATGAAACTTTGATGAAACTGTACTTTTAGTTCAAAATTACCATGTAGTTTTAAATACACTTTTTTAAAATATTTGTTTGTTCAATGATTTACACAAAAAAGATTTGCAAGGATTTCAATTAGATGTAACGAATTTGTAAATAAACTGTCATGTCCATTCATTAACCAAAAAAAAAAAATTATTTCTCAGTCTTTCTCTTGTATTGTTGACTGACATGAAAATGAATGATTTTTAATTTATTTTAGTATTTAAGTTTGACTGCTCTCAAGCTAGATAAAAATATCTTCCCATTTTACATCATATCAGCAACTGATTACATAAAACTATTTCATATTCATTAGTTCTACAACTGTTTTTCATATACATGTTTACAGCAAGCTGCTACACTGTAACAAAGAGGTCAATGGTGTAATATCAGTTAAGCAAAGATCATTTCAACAGCAAGTCCCCATTGCAAAGCAGATGAAATAACAATTTTAGTCAAATAATCTAAGTAAGATTAACCTGTACTCATCCTGCGGATTAGTCTGGTGAGAAGCATCACCTGTGAATAACAGAGTTGCTCACATCACGTTTCTTGCACATCCTCATGTACAACATACTCTGATGATCAAAATAATCAGTTCTATGAATGCAAACTGTTCCAGTTAAATCAAGTTTCCAAACTTATTTTCTTTCAAGAAAAAAATGATCTTTTAGTGAAGCCAACTTGTTTTACAGTGCATGTATGAAAACAGAGGTGCAAGTTGAAATTTGTGTAGAAAAGTCCAAAATGATGCAAGAAAGGTTGTAAGCAGAAATTAGGAGCCCTCATTTCTCAAGATGATTTCGGACAAGCTGGGAGAGTATTGCCATGGCAACAAGCATGGAAACTCTGTTATTGTCAACAGATACATTCTGGCAGAACCTTTATTTGTGGGATGAGCTACATGGGGTTGTATGTAATAACATGTACTGTGTCATAATAAATGGGCAGCCTGGCTTTTATCAACTTGATAGCTTTGACTTCCTGTTTGACAGTCTGTCTATAAACAGATTTCAAAAGTACTCGTGTAACAATAAATTAACTGAACGAGATTTGGATGTAGTTTATTAATCTTCTATTCAATTAATTCAGACTGAGCATGTGCACTGCTGCTCATTGTTCAAATGACTGCTGTAGCTGTTATTGTGACTTCTTTATTAGTTTATTATTAAACTACACTGACAAAAAAACAAGACCTTTTTTCTTGTGTGTGAGGCAAATAAAACAGAACTTAAATTCTGGGTACATTAGGACACTAAAAGAAACCTTACTCTTACTGTAAGCTCTTTAGTTTACTGTCTCATATGAATGTGTGTATTTTCAGTCTGTTGCTTTATTTGACAATTGTACTGCAGTATCTGAGTATCATGGTATCTGAGCCTTCCAGATACTAAGTCCTCCAGCTGCAGTTCTTATATAAAAAATGGGGGGGGGGGTATCAGAGGAAAACCTAATTCAAATTTAATTAGGAAACTATAACCCTATGTTCTAAATATAATGTAAATTAATCAAGTGTTGAAGATATTTTAATTTAGAACAAGTGCAGTAGGCTTTAACGGGATACTCACTGGTAAAGGAAAAAGATGGAGGGTCTAGTGTTGTGTCGAGAAGTTAAGGTAACCAAGAAGACCTTGTAGCCGTTGCATGTGTGTCTGTTTAACTTGCGGACTTTCTTTTTGTTATTTGTTTGTTTGTTTTTTATTGCACTTTTGGTTGTTTGATACAAAATGAACTTTAAGCTATGATTGAGGAAGGTATGATGATGGTGATACAAATAAAATGGATCCATTTCTCGATTTTATGGAGACCCCTGGTGGCAGTGGGGAGAATCTCAGGTTTATGACTGCAACTTCTGCAATTGGTTAGTTAAAGCTAGGACACTATTAATTATGTGTATAATAGAAATTACTCATATAAACTGCCACTTATAGGTTGCATATACAACAGCACTACAGAGGAAGCAACCAGAATCTGCAGCTTCTGTGACACTATAGAACAGTTTGTGCTGAATTATGGATCAGAAAATAGTATGTAATCAGCTGTATATGCATCTCATGGAAATTATTATGTAAGATAGAGGTAATACCTTTTATTAATCAGCAGCTCATGTTTACTATTTAAAGTCCCAACTCTAAAAGCTGACGTAAGCTGATGATGGTCTTTTCTCAAGAACTGGATTAAATACTTATTTAATTCGCCATCTTCTCTAATTCAGATTAATTGCTCTGTTCTGTGCTGGTTCTGGATTGCATTTGTTTGAAAATGAACTTTTATTCCCACAGGAAATTGAAAACAACAGCTACTCTGTTAAGGTTGTTTGACAGCAAGAGTTAAGTGAAAATTACTAATTTTTCTTACTTTATCCTGTAGTGGGATGTTCATATAGTGATGTCATGACTGTTATTATAAAATGTGCTTCTACTTTTAATGGAAATCAGCAATCTCCCTCATAAGGTACATTCATTTCTATAGAAAGAAACAGAAGGATGCAGAGAAGTTTTTTTTTAACTTATCTTTTAACTGTCCTGGGACATACTTAGATCATTCCAAATATTTAGATTTTTTTCTCAGCTATTCTCACAAAATACTATTCCAAATGCAACACAAGGTACAATGTAAGACTGACTTTAATTAACGGGACATAATATTCTTTTGAATCTATGAGCTGCACAGATAAAATAATTTTGGGTAAATCTAAGATGTGTGTGAGCTTTCTGATCCGGTGGAATGTCTTAGTACCAAGGAAAACTGAAACACAGCTGTTGCAGTACAGAAATGCTGCAGTTTATTTCCAAAATGAAACTACAGTAAAGCTGTTTCTAAAATACATGAAGACACAGGAGTGATAGAAATAAACAGTAAGACAAGATCATCCAGTGAAATCATTCAAAAAAAATCTCATTCAGACATCAGACTCACTTTAAGCGTTTGTTTTTTTTTGTTTGTCTTAAAATCAAGGAGCATTCCCTCAGAGTTACATTTCTCCACTATGAGTGGGTTTGAAAGTAGAGGTGTTTACGGAGGAAATTAAAGGAACCGGGCATCTGTTTGTAAAGTCCTTTCGCAGAATTTTGGGACACTTCATTGTTCACCTGAAAATGAACAGAGTCAAGAGTTACATGTGTCTTCATTTTAAAAGAAATAATGGATGAAAAAGGATAATTTTTATACGTATATGATGAGTGAAGCTCACCATCAACAGCATGGTGGCCAGGTCATCAGTAGCAGCATTTTCCTCGAGAATGCGGTCCAGCGTCTCTACAAACCAAGAACCAGACTCAGTGTCTCTCCAGGACACATAACCTGCATTTGTCACAAGGTCAAAAAGGGAATCATGAAAATAAGTCTACTTTATATCTCAAGATTATGTGAAACACATGCTGATTTTAAAATAAAAACAAATACATATGTCACAGACACACCTGGGAAAGTAGAGTAGGACACCAGAATGTCACTGGGGGTGGGCAGAGTGGCTCTGGCGTCAGTTTCATCAGAAGTACTCAGCGAGTCGCTGCTGGATGACATGGGGATAGCGTCCATCTGCTCATCTGCTCTGCTGATTGATGGCTGAGCCTCTTCAGGGGACACCTCAAAGCCTGTGTCTCTTTCACCTTAAATACAGAAACAAACACTCTGATTGCATTTTTCATTCACCATTCTGAGTTAGCCAACAGTGTTTGGCGTCACCTACCTCCTCCACAAGCCTGAATAAAGAAAAGTTTAGGTTTGCTTTGTAATGAAGGGCAATGCCGGCCATTGAGGTAGTTTGTGATACACTGAACTGGAACACACTGTCCATCCACACCGTACACGGCGCCAGGAAAGCGGCTGTGACTTACCTACAAATAAATATAAATGTTCTTAGATAGGATCGAGGTTTAAACTCCATAATTAAAAGTAAAAGGGTCTTACCTCAGTCCCGTGGGAAAGCATGATAACCACACAGCAGTCATACTGTGAATGATCTTTTTTAGACAGAGCTGACAGTTCATGTTTGATTTGCTGAAATTTGGAAAAAACAGTTAATCTAGCTTTCTGTCGTGCTATTTGAAACAAAATGGTAAAAGCAAAGAATCACACCCTTTGTTTCAGGTTTGTCTTGACTTCCACGATAAAGTTGAGTGCCGTGAATCTTCTCTCTAGCTTGTCACAGTCTATGTTGGAGCCTTTGCGGTTGCTGAGCCCACTCTGAGAGTCAAACTCCACATTGTTTATGATGAGGCAATGACCACACGGGCTGGCATCCATTTTATAGCTCTAAAACGCAAACAGGAAAAAAGTGAGCAGAGATTAATGATGGATGATTTTTTTTTTTGTTAAACAGTGTAAACAGTAAATAACATTAATTACATACATGTGCTAAATAAATGCTTTTTACCTGAAGACTGTCCCGCCGTGTTCTGCCTGGTGGTCTCGGTCTCAGGTACTCCTCAGGTGCTGCGGCATCAATATATGTTAGGCAAAAATGTACTTACATGACTCAATAAAGCTCATAATGACAGGTCTTACATGGACTGGGAGTAGTGATAGGCCTCTCTAATGGAATAACTGGGGCAGCAACTTTGTTTTGCTTCTCCACATCCATTGGAGAAACTGTAACATAAGCAAGATAACATTAAGTTGGCATTGTTTAAGAGACAGTTTGGTGTTAAAACAGATTAAACTGAGTTTGTTTTCGGACACTTACTCACTGGAAGGGGCTGGATAATAGGGCGGACTGGTGCGGGTTTTGCGGGCTGAAGCTGAACCGCTGGAGCTCCATCCTGTAGCGCCTTCGCCAGGTCGTGCTGACCCGTCTCCTGAAGGCACTGCAGAAACAGAGGAAAGGCTCGACTCCCGCGGGTTTCTAAGTCCCGAACCATCTGCCTGGCTTGGTCTCGTCTGGTCCCAGAACTCTGTCAATACACGCAGTAATGAGTGATATTTGTTTTATCCAGCTTATTTAAACATGCTCAAATAATAATAATAATCTAATCGCCGCAACGTACCTTTATCTCATCGAGCATGTCCTGGGTGAAAACTCCTTTTTCTAGAAGGGCGTCATATAGATCCGACGGATCCAAGTCTTTCACCAGATTTACCCTGTTTCGTTGAAGTATTTTCTTATGTTCTTCTTCCATTCTCCCTGTACAAATGTGTGAAATGCGAAACAAGCTGTACCAAAAAGAAAAGAATAAAATGTATAGGCTCAATCGATATAAACAAATCCTCTTATCTGTTTCGGTTTAAAGGTGAATTTATGAAGTAATGATACCCTTGTTCCTGTACAAACAAGCCTGCATTCGACTGAATAATTTTGCTCAGTTTCTATTCAGACTTCCTTGTTTACATCATCGTTGCTTGTGATTGGTCAACTGAGCGAAGCCTGATAACGTGAGGGGTGCGCTTCATAATGTTTCCTGCGTGTCGCTGTTGCACGGATAGGTTTCTAAAACAACCTGACACAAACACTTACAGAAAATCCCAGTCTGTATGTAAATCATCAAACCTATCGGGATCAAGTGTGTCACAATTTACTCATCTCCTGAAAACACTTCCGATACCAGGATCCTCCTTTTTCTGCTCCCGCCTCGCAGCGACAGGTGACAGCAAGCCAGCCGTGGAGGAGCCGTGTAATGCTGCGGAACACAACCTCCACGGATCGCTGTTAATACCAACATTAGCCAGAGACGAGGAGCAGACCCTTTCCCAAATATGTGGGGCACTACGGCAGACCACATCTGCTGGAGGGGATGGAGTGAAGCTGTTGCGCTGAGACAGCTGTAGCCACCGCAGCTTCGCCTCCGGTCCTACCAAAAAATACGCCAACGTCTTTGTAGCGAGAAGCAACGTTAATTCTACAGGCTGGAAAACGTCAACCGGGTTTGGAAAAGCTCTCTCTGCTGCTGCATATTTCCCCATCTCTGCTAGCTTGTGCAGTTAGCGTGCTGTGATGTCATTTTTAGGTGTCTTCACCATTTCAGAGGAGCAAGTATGTATCTCAGATTTATGAACCATCTAAAATCGGTCATAAAGTGGGGATCCTCGATCCACTTCTGTTGATAGTTGCGCAGATGTGTTGAAGATGGCTACGATGGCAGGGTCAAAGATGCCTCTGTTGCTGGCTGTGGTGGTGGTCCTCTCTGTGCTGCTGGGAGGATCGACCCACGCTGGGCCTGAGCTGGACCCGTATAAAATATTAGGGATAACCAGGAGTGCAAGTCAGGCTGAGATCAAGAAGGTCTACAAGCGTCTGGCTAAAGAGTGGTGAGTATTTTCCTTTGATATTGGGTTATTGGGTTCACGTCACAGTTCTCACCCTGTTCTAAACTAATGAGCATCTTTTTTCACTGAAGGCATCCTGACAAAAACAAAAATCCTGGTGCTGAGGACATGTTTATCAAGATAACTAAATCCTATGAGGTTAGTCATGCTTTCACTTGAAACATGTCTTCAAATGGTTATGCATCATCATGGCAGGTGAATGACTTTCTTCTTATTTGTTATACCACAAATATAGATCCTTTCCAGTGAGGAAAAGCGTGCCAATTATGACCGTTATGGGCAGACTGATGATACCCAGCCATATGGCAGCGCTCGCTATGGCCACCGCCACGACAGCTTCTACTTTGATGAGTCCTTTTTCAACTTCCCCTTCAACAGCAAGAACCACAGAGATTTCGCTGACGGCAAGTACACGCTGCACTTCAACCAGTATGTCAACGACGTGGTGCCTGACAGCTATGTCAGACCGTATCTGATAAAGATCACCTCAGACTGGTGCTTCAGCTGCATTCATATCGAGCCTGTCTGGAAGGACGTGGTGCAGGAGATGGAGAGCCTAGGTTTGGAACCAATCCCCAGCACATCTGCCTCAGTTGTTTTTCCAGTATGACGAGTTAGGAGTGTTTACATTTTTATGGATGTCCGGCCTTTGCAGGTGTTGGAGTAGGCGTGGTGGATGTTGGCTATGAGAGGCGGCTAGCGAATCACCTCGGCGCTCACCGCACCCCATCCATCCTTGGAGTTATAAATGGCAAAGTGACATTTTTCCACTATGCTGTAGCGAAGGAGCACCTGAGGCAATTTGTTGAAGACCTACTTCCTCAGAGGCTTGTAGAGCGGGTAAAAATCTGCAGATAGAACTGATTCGCAGTGCATAGTTTCTCTATTTTCATCAAAGTGACTGAAGCAGGATGTATTTTCCGTGTTTCAGGTCAACGACAAGAATGACCAGCAGTTTTTGAACAGCTGGCACGAGCTAAACAAGCCTCACGTGCTTCTGTTTGACCAAGTACCCGCAGTTCCTCTGCTGTACAAGGTAGGTTTTTACATATTTTATGCCCTCAGGTGTCAGATTTGCAGACATGTTAATCTTTTTCCTTTTAAATGTCTGCAGCTGACAGCTTTTGCTTATAAGGACTACTTACAGTTCGGCTATGTGGATCAGGGCCTCTCAGAAACGGCCAATCTGCAAAAGCGGTTTAACATTAACACTTACGCTCCAACCATGTTGGTGTTCAAAGAAAACATTGAGAAGCCCGCTGATATTATACAGGTAATGTGGAAGATGCATGTTTTTACACCGCTGATCAGTGTTGTGATTTTAACAGACGAACACACATCTTTCTTTACGTCTCCGCAGGCTAAAGGGATGAAAAAACAAATAATCGAGGAGTTCATGTCAAACAATAAGTTCCTCCTGGCGCCGCGGCTGGTCAATCAGAAGCTCTTCGATGAGCTGTGTCCTGTCAAACAGTTTCACAGACGCAGGAAGTAAGTTTAAATGTTTGTCTGTCTGTTCTCATCGGATACAAAAAGATATCTGCAACATATTTAACCCTAATGCCCTCAGATACTGCGTCCTGCTGATCACAGGCGATGAGGAGAGCTTTTCCTCTGGGAACCAGGCGTTTCTCTCTTTTGCTTTCACCAACACCAGGGAGGTTGTGAGGTTTGCTTACGTGTACCAAAGGCTGCAGCAACCGCTTTGTGATGTCCTCATGCAAAGCAAGGACAGCTCATTGTCGCCAACACAGGTATGCTCACATGTTCAGTTAGGATACCGGCTTAAACACAGTGTGAGGATTTGTGAACGATTTTGTTTCAGGATAAAATATCAGAGGTTTGAACTGAGAAATCTTTATTTTTTCAAATGTGTGCACTCATTTTGTATGTGCTGCAACAACACCTTGCAGATGGTGCATCTGGGGATGAGGGGAAGTTTAATTCTGTGTTGTCAGGGGGTTGGGCCTTTTCTGTTGCTGCAGCTAAAAACTCCCCCGTTTGGCTGTGCTTTTATCACAGAAACAACTTTTTATTTCAACTTTATTCTTGTTGTTACTGATATCATGCTGGTCAACATTTGTATTAGTTGCATCTCTTGTTCTCTTATCTTGTAAAGCATCTTTAAGTACATGAAAGGCGCTATATGAATAAAATGTATTATTGTTGGTATTTTTCAAACAAAATGCTTTCCCCCTTTTGCTTGATGCAGCAATTTAGTTAATCAGCAGTGTGGAGCCCGCTTTATCCGTATTTAATTTAATAATGGCTCAAATATTTTGTGAGTTTTCAGTGGGGCCATGCTTTGGTGATGTGATCAGAATGTGTGGTTCAGTAGCCTAATCTTTCTGAAAGAGGAAATGCATCATCTGATATGGCTTCATGTGTGGAGGAGCTGCTGCCGATGACAGACAAGCTGCTCCCCCTTTACCTACAAGAAGATTTAAAAGATGAATACAAAGTTTGGATTTTCTGATGGCAGGGTCGTTTTCCGTGTTGCTTCAGGCCTCTCAAAGAAGGCAGCATGATTTTTGGATCTTGCTTTTAATGCATGTTTTCTTTTTCCCTTGTATATGGATATTTGTACAGATATCTGAATTTATTTGCAATGAATGTATTTTAGTATAGTAATAATAGTTTGCACATCCCTTCCTATTAATTAGCATTTATTGTTTTCTGCCACAACTTTAAAAAAAAAACTCTTATAGGCATATAATTCAAGGTGAAAACGCATCTTTTAGATTTACATTTTTCTAGCTTTAAGATTTGGTGCGTGGTTTTTTGCAGCGTTTACAGTACTCTGTTAATCTTTATTGCATATTTGTGTGTATCTGGATGTGTTTTGTGTTTAGGTGGTGATCCTGGAGAGGCGAAATGCTGCCGGCAAGGCACTGTTCAAGCCAGTCACCGTCTGGAACGGCAGTGAGGAAGACAAGCAGCGTCTTCTGGAGGAGCTGGAGCGACTTCAGAAGGATCCGTCCATCCTCATCCATGATGCAGTGCTGCCTGAGCTCAATAATGAATTTGCCTCGGTATGTTGCTTTCGGAGTAACCTATGCCACAAAATTTTACAACTGAAATTGTTAAACCGCGGCCACATGCGGTCACTAAGCCCCATTTTTTCGTAACGCTTTAGATGTTTGTAATCCGGTGGATCTATGCGTCATACGACTACCTCTCTGAAGTCATCGATGATATTCTACATAACAACTGGTAGGTGTGTTTCTTCTGAGCGAGTCAGCTCTAATCTAAACTGCAAAGTGTGACCGTGATCATAAAACGCCAGTAAACTTATTCTGTCTTAATTCAGGCGTGAGATGATGCCTCTTCTATCTCTCATCTTCTCTGCCTTGTTCATCTTGTTTGGAACTGTGGTCATCCAGGCCTTCAGGTTAGCTGACTTACCTTACCCACATTTTGTTTGGTTTTTGTTTAAATACAGGCGCTACCAGGAAAATTAGAATATGCTGGAAATATGCTGGAATATGCTGGAGCACAGATCCAAGAGTTTACTTTCAGAGGCCGGACATTTTCTTATTTAAAATCTACTTTTTATTGATTTCAAGAAATATGCAAATTTTCCGATTTTTTAATTTGAGGTTTTCTGAAGCTGCAAATCCTTATCAGCAAAATATAAACAATTAAAAGCTGAAATATATTGATTTGCATACTATTTATCGATATGTGTTAAAATTAAAAAAACTTTTCCAGCTTACTCTAATTTTCCGGGAAGCGCCTGTATAAGAAAAAGACAGATAAACTAAATGATAGTACTTTTCCCGGTTTTCCGCAGTGACTCAAGCGACGATAAGCAGACAAAACCAAAGGCAAAAGATGGAACTAAAGCAGAGAATGGGTCATCGGGGACCAGCAGTACCTCAAGGCAGGACATTTTTATCTTATGACTTTGTCTCGATAGCAGGATTTCTGTGCACTTTTTAAATAGCTGCACTTTTGCTCTGGATTTTAGTCGGCCTCCTAAAAAGAGTTTTGTGGAGGTGACGGAGCTGACGGACATCACGTACATGAGCAACTTGGTGAAGCTGCGGCCGGGGCACATGAACATTGTGCTGGTGCTCACCGACGCCTCCAAGAACATCCTGCTCAGCAAGTTTGCCAAAGAAGTCTATTCCTTCACCGGGTAAAGATTCAAGTTTGCAAAGTCTTGTTTCTTTATGCTGTTTATAGTAACATCCTCTCATTCCTTGCTGACTCTCTCCTAGGAGTCTGACGCTGCATTTCTCCTTCCTGAACATCGACAAGCACAGTCAGTGGATGAAGACGCTGCTGGAGTACCCCCAGGACGCCGTGCCCATAGACGCGGACGAGGAGGACGGAGGGAACCGGAGGATGGACTACACCGGCTACGTGCTGGCGCTCAACGGCCACAAGAAGTACCTGTGTCTGTTTAAGCCCGTCTACACAGGGGAGGACCCGGACAGCAAGTCGTCCGAGGATGAAGGGGGGGCGTCGGGGGGGAGATCAAAGTCCAGTTGCCGCGACGATCACCCGCCGCGCAAATCCAGCCGCTCCCGCAGCTTATCCACCCTGCAGATCCACCACAAGCTGGACCGTCTGGGACTGTGGATGGAACGACTCATGGAGGGTACTTTGCCCCGCTACTACGTCCCGTCTTGGCCTGGACTCGACAAGATCACCCCAAATAAATAGACTGAGGAGCAAAAACTTAGTATTTATTTCCTGTCTCATGTACGATCAATCGTCAGCTGAAGCTGCCTTTTTTCCCATTTTAGATATTTAATAGGTAAAGGTGTGAGTACTACAGCTACTGGGAGACGTGTCTTTTAGCGGACCTCCTCATCACATGCTGTTCTCAACTGCTGTTGGTTATTTTATTCAGGACTGTGCTACAGCCTTGTAAAGATAAAAGAAAATCACTGTGGCCGCCCGTGCTCCTGCTTTCTCCGGTATCGGTGCCAGATGACGCCCCGGCTATCAGTTTTTGATGCATCAGAACCAGATTGTGAAGCCCTGAAAGCAAAACCTGTTTTTTCCCGACTTTCCCACTAAGCTGTTTCACGAGAGGAAAACTGAGGAGGGAGAAGCTAATTTCCTGTTGGTTTCTTTGAGACTGTTGTGCAGCTGAGGCTGACTGTGACATAAAATAGGCAAGTCTGTATTGGAGAATAGCACAAATGGCAAATGGCAAAGAGTCTTCAGAGCTATCCAACCTTTTTAACGAGCAGTTTGGACGGTGTACAAAAAGCTTCCACTGATGAATACTGTGAATAGAGATGCATGAAATTAATATTTAATGTGTTTGCCTTTATATGCATCTCAGCTTTTTTTTTTGGTTTGTTATAGATTATTTTCCAAAATGCTGATTCTCTTGTGCAATAGAGCACACTGCTGTCATGATGATGCCTTTTACCCTGGACCTCAAGGTGAACTCCATGCTCTTCCGTGGTCATGCTGTTGCAGAAAGAGAAAACTTTTTTGGTGTTTGCATGTGGTTTATCACAGGCCACTACAAATGAGTCGTCTAGCTGCCTCAATCTGTTCAACAACCTTATTTAGCCAGTAGCTTTATGTAGCAACAAGCAAGGTGTAAAGTTTATATTCAGGATGTTTCTGAAATTACCTGATATTCCATCTTATCTGAGAACTTGCTGTTGGAACGCTTGCTTGGTTTATTCATTTGTTTTATTCACATGAAGTCAGAAAAAAAGCTAGTTTGTAGGTACTTACCGGTGTAAATATTGCACATAATTCTGTTATCTAAAGGATGTGTGTATCAAAGGGTATGACAGATCGAAGGGGAATGTTTGAGTTTACCCAAAAAGTTTTTTTTTGTTTTTTTTCTTCAAGTATGACAGTGGTATCTGCTACTGTGACATGGTTCCATTTGCCTTCAACGCATTTATCTTCCTGTTGGTTGTAATACAATCCAGTTCACATGTATGTTTACTAATTAAAAGAAGAAATGCAAAGTGGAATTTACCTTATTAAGAGTCTTCCTCAGCAGGGGTTGGCAGCAGAATCAGTTGGCATTTGGGTAGAGATCACCCTGACAGCGAAAAGCCCTGAATGGTCTCAGTTCCTGAGATCATTCTCAGCAGGTAAATCTGAGTTTGTAATCTACCAATGAATATGACTGAATCCTTTTAGATTTGCAATTGCACATAATCAAGTGAAACCAAATGTTTTAGCCATCATATTTATTTGTTGCGTATTACTGAGTGAATCTGTACAAACTCTAAATAGTCTCCACTACACAGAAGAAAATCAGAAATCACATGAAAGCAAAATGTATTTAAATCCATTGTTCTTGTATTTCTTTGGCTTCATCACTGATTCCCTACAACTTTTATTTAATTTACAGCTCAAACTGGCCCAAACTCGTTTAACGCTTCTTCCTCAGTGAGTGGATAGAGATTTCTGATGTGCTTTAGCATGAAACGACTTGAGATGTGTGGCTGTTGTGTCGGTTCTGTAGCAGACATTAAACCACACGGAACTATGGAACAGAGAGCTTTTCTTTATTTTGCTAACTCTTAGCATACTCTTCCTCATCTCTTTTTTTACATAGCACATCACAGTAGCGCCCCCCAGTGCCCTGAATCCTATCAACACATTGTATTGATTATATGGATTAAATGCATTGCATGTAGACACATCAGTGGCCTGATGAGATCCTGTGTGGTATGGTCTGAGGAAAAACACCATTTTGATTACCACTGCTATCAAATGATAGTTGTGTCTGATAAGGTGTAGAGTGACTGTTTTAGGGCTCTGCCGATACCACTTTTTCACTTCTGATACCGATTCCGATACAGAGGGTCGAGTATCGGTAGATGCCCGATACTGATACTAACATTTTGTTATGAGAAAAATATTGTGTCAAACCTCACCTCATAACCTTTATACACCTTAAGTCCACAACACAAGGTGTGAGAAAAACTGACTCACACCTTATCAGACACCAATGAGTTAATTTAAAACAAATTTAAAGACTTTGTGTAACACACAGCAAATTTCACATTTCTTTTGTAAGAAAAAACAAAACGAGTAAAGCCAGTAGAACATGAACTAGAGAGATCTCGTACAGGGTACCAAGTGTGCTGGTCAGGTGAAAGGGATGGATAGAAAATCTTGATCACCTGGTATCGGCAACGGTATCAGCATATTTTAACGCATGCAGATACTGTCTGATCCGTGTTTTTTTGTTGGTATCGACACCGATACCCGATACTGGTATCGGATCGGGACAGCCCTAAACTGTACCTCTGCTGAAAGGACTCAGTACACAGGAATAAAAGCAAAATGTAATAGTTCAACTGCAGATGTAAACTGATAAACACAAAGTTCTGTGGTGAAATGTCTGGGCACACCAGATGTAGATAGAGGAGATGATGCAGCATTAAGTGGTTATAACAAGAGAGCAGAGTATTTGACAGGAGATACTACTGAGGCCAAATTACTGGTGATAAGTCCTTTTCTGGATCAGCGCATCCCATAATGGCTGATGCGTATTATATTTATGACTGTCTAACTAACATTTTGCTTACTGAGTTTATGGTAATACAAATTGCACATGATCATGAATAAAAGGACAGATGATGAACTGGAAGTGAACCCATCATCCAAAACAAAACTGATTCATGCCAGTGGGGAAAAGAGTTATCGTTGTGAAGAATTCTCGGTTTGTTTTAATAATATAATTTAACTATCCTTATCCCTGTATGTATCTGAGTAACATACATTTAGTAACTTAAACAAGTCATTTTATTCTGAGACTGGAGGTCCAAATGTAATTTTAATTGGAATCTGCAACCGTGAACCGTATATCAGGACTATGAAATGGTTAAGATAGGGTCTGAAAAATAATATAAACCTTTGTGCTGATTTTAGGTGTGAGGAAGAGCATCCCATTAAGTCAGCTGTGATTAAACTTGCCGTAGTTATGATCATCTTACAGAAAGTCATATTTACTCAGTCACTAATTTAGTTAAACCATTCATCTCTGAAATATTCTGGTATAGCGTAGAGGTTAACTAAATTTTTCTGACATTTAGCAAGACAGAACAGATAATTGCACATAGTATATCCTTCTTTTCAATATCAAAAAGTAATTCCAGAGGTTTTGATGTGTGTTGGTGCAGCCAGGAGGTGGCAGTGCAGACTGCTAAACAGCCCAAAGCACCAGGAAAAACTGAAAAGCGTTAATCTGCAGTTCCTGTGCAAAATAAACTGATAAGTGACATGAAGAAAAGGATAAGGCCAGTGTCTGTAACTGTTGATTTACTCAGGACTTTACAAGTCTAGATGGACATAATCGCCACAGTGTTCATAAAAAAAGAAATTAATCTCAATAAAAGACCTTTTGAAACTAATCAAAGCTGATTTTTTTTGTTAAAACAGCCATAACATTTAATTAGTTCCGCTGGACAGGGAGGCTCATGCAGGCGAAACCAAGCAGACCAAAGATAATTTAATAAGGAGCCACTGATTGTGAAAAGACATTGGAAAATTTACTGATGTGCAGGAGTTAGATATGAAAGAGTCTAGATGGTGAATGTGGCAAAGCAAGTTTGTTTGTATCACAACAGGGTGATTCAAAGTGATTCATAGAGACATTTAAACATCATCACACGGCAGAAAAGGCAAGGCAAGGCTTGCTTTGTGCATGCGCTAGTGGATGTAAACAAACCAGCCATTTTGAATGTAGATTCAGCAAAAGAAAAACAATGTCACAAGAAATTACTCAAGGAAGAGAGGAAATAAAAGAGAGCCAGAGACAGAACAAGAGATAAGGCAAGGGTCAAGATAAGATGTTACCTTCTGCAGAGAGCTCACTGTAGGATGCCAAATGGATACTAAATTAGCCGTCCATAAGGGGTGCAATACTGAGAAATGGCAAATGTTAAGTAGTGTATCTTTAAAAGAAACAGGGCAGATTTGGACTTTTAAATAAGAATTCTATTCAAATGTAGCTGGGAGCAGGTTGGTCTTAAACTGTGATTTAAATAAACTGAGAAATTAGATGGTCAATACTCCTGATGAGGCGGGTTTCATCAAAGTCACCCTGGAGGAGGAATGACTGAAGCACAGACTGTTATAATAATAATGATAATAATAATAATAATAATAATAATAATAATAATAAAAGACCAATTGGTTCACAAAGTGCTGAACACCAGTGGACCAGAGTTGTGATGATGGAATTGAAGAAGGGGAGCTTGGAAGTGTAGAAAAAAGAGGTTATGAAAGTGCAGCAACATCATAAAAAATCCTAAAAAACTATTTCACACATCAAGTTACGTAGATCTGAGTCTGTCTTTGATATCAACTTAACAACACCAATGAAATTGTAAGTCTGTGGATTGTTTCTGTCTGGATGCCATTTGATAATAACGTAACTGTTCCCAAAGCTGTTTGGAGGGGCTGCTGACCGCCCCCATTTCCCATTTAAGGGTGCTCAGCAGATTGATGAAAGGGTTTAGGTCAGGGTACGATGATGGTCACAGCATGAGTCATTAGTCTTTATGGTTGAAATACAGCTTCATGGAGTATCCTGGGATACCTGCTTGCTGCTCATCAGCTAATAATGTTACACTACACAATGTTCAACATGTGTTCTCATTAAAGGGAAGTCACTCCCTTCCTCTCAACCCTCACCACATTTCTTGGCAGACGTTTAACTACATGTTCATGAGAGGTAATGTGTTTGTGCTTTTTCTTACACTGAAGCAACTGGAGTTCCTCTACTTGTTTTTAGTCTGAGCCACATTGTGTTGCTTGTGCCCGTGGCCCTCCTCCTTTTATAGCGTGTTTTCTTTTGGGAGCAGGAGTTAAATCATTAAACAATAAATCAAGTACATACTTTAATAATTCCAGTCCCAGTTGAAATACACATAGTTAGCAAATTTTATTAAAGCTTATTAAACTGGAAATACTGGTAGCTGGTAGGGGAAAGACTACTTAATATTTCATGAATGGATTTAAAGTATACCCATGAAGATTTACAGGAAAATGACATAACACAGAGGAACATGGCACATTATCATCTGCTGATTTAATTGCCAATGAACACCATCAGGGAAATAAATCTCTGGAAAATCTGGAAATTTTACACTTGGAAATGATTTTGAACATAACATTATTGAATTGTTTTTATAATCCCCCCAAACTATTTAATAGATGTATAATGTGCTACACATTAAAAACAATATGCTGTTTTTCCACAGATGGAAAAGGGAACAAAGACAAGAACATGAAAATGAAAGAAGGATGAAGCTTCCATCTGTGGGCTGAACTTGATCAGCAATAAAACTTTTCATGGTCCTCAGCGAGATCTGGACTAATGAGGCTGGCATCCTGCTTCTGTGCATATCTGGAACTATTACTATCATTGTTAGAGGGATGCATCTTCTCAGTAGTTGCGTCAAAACATAAAATCTGACCAATCATTGTTGTGAAATAGACCATTTCAAATGAAGGGTATCATGTTTTGCTCGGCATTCGATTCTTTCAGCGTTTCACTTCATTTCCCTGCCTTCTTCCTTTGATTCTCATTACAACCCCCATTCCCCTTCCCACTGACAGATGACTACTGCTGGGTCTTAAAGTGGCTGCTCTTAGATAAGACCTCAAGCGTCCCCTCATACTGACCTATTTTTGATGGCACGGACACACACTAGTGTCTACACCCACACAGCTTTAACCTCAGAACCTGCTGAGTCTGACTCTGCATGATGTCCTGCTCCTAGACATCAATTAAATCCATACATCAATGCAGCCTTATAGCCTCTACTGGGCTGTAAATATATTCTGTGAGAATTAGGTGTCAGGCAACAGCAATGAAAACATCAAAGCAAATAAAAGTTTTGTGGATGTGAGAGGCAGCGCTTAATTCCCTGTTAATTAAAGCATCTCAGACTGTGGGATTTGAGGCGTACATTATTTAAACAGCCTAGAGTTAAAGCAACATTCGAGTTTGACTGTACTGAGGGATTTGAAGAAAATCCATGGAATTAACTGAAATAAAGAAGATCTATACCTGTTTAAATATTGATCTGCTCTTGATTGAGTTGCGTTTTAGATTTAAAGAAAGAAAAATCACAGAATTCTGGAACAAAGACATATTTACATTTAAAGCTGTGTGATGGAGAGTTTGCAACCATTGGACCGGAAAATGTTTTCAGAAGCTCCATCTCTAAAAAGCATTTGTTCTAAACAGAGGAATCCATGAGTTTGCACCGAAGAAAACTGACTGTTATATTGTCCCAAAATAAGTGGGAGAAAAACAGCCCAGTACTACCAGTCTTATAGTCTAATTTTAGTCTAAACAGGAAGTGGTTCCTTTGTTTTCATATGTTGCCATAATAGGGTCGCTTCCTGTAGTTAGGGCTGTGGAAGCCTTCACCAACTTGTTCTTCCAAAACATGTTGAAGAAGACAGAAGACAAAAGGAGTTCATTGAGGAAGAGAAGAGAGGTTAGACAGCAGGTGAAGAACTAATAATGTGACTGATAAAGTGAGATACAAGTGTATAAAGGGTGAGGGTTTTTTTTAATCAACAAAATGTTATACAATTTGAAAACACCAAACGCAGCTCCTTTCTTACTTTACAGTGATAAAAACAAAAACACAAAAATATTATTAACCCCAGTTTTCCTGTGTATAGAGGCCCAACACCACATCCAGCACTTTGCTCTGGCTTTGATGCCCTTTTTACCTGATCGGGTCTCAAAAACACTGGAGTGCAAAGATTCTGATCATTCTCAAGATCTTAAAGCAGATTCTTTTCCCAAATCAAACCAGGAAGATAGGAGGAAAATTAATTTATTATCATCTTCTTTATTTATAAAGGTGATTCACAGTTATTACAGTCCCATTTGATGTAGCCTCCTCTTAGAGTCACTGCTTGTCAGGCCAACCCCTTATTGTCCTTGCACACAAGAATGCTCCTATCCTTTTTTAAAAACTACTTTTTCATGAATCTTAGAGAACTGGAGCAGGGTCTGTTTCCTCCAGTTGGATACATGTGGCTTTCACTCAGACAAAAATCACAAGCTTAACCTTCGAGCATACCCAAGCCGACACTCAGACCCTGTTGTTGGCATACTGTGTTCTGTAATACAGACTGGACCCGTAGGAAACGATATCCTATATTTGTATCCAACATTCTTTAGAAAATCTAATTTTTTTGTTTTCTGTTTCATTACTTGAAGTTATTTTTTTGTTTCCTTCTTATCATCTCATGGAAGTTTCACTTTCTCTCTGCCTCTAAATCTTCACAATTGGCAAAAAGTACTTCAACTGTTGTCAATTGATGGCATATGGGTACTTAAACTAAACAAAGAGATTAATAGAAAAGCATACAAACACATGATTATCACACAAAGTTGTTTGGTCTGCATTTTTGGCTGCTTTACAGGGAACAGGAAGTTTACTGCTGCCTAATGATCTTCTCAGTCCAATTCAACTTTCATATTACAGTATGCACATTTCCCAAGTACAGAGGCTCACAAAGCACCATCTGTCCATCCCCCTAATCAGCGGGGACACGTTTTTAATTTTCCTACACTGTGAGAGATAATAAGCACCCCCTCACAACTAAGTCATGTAAATAATATATTTTATCTGTGAAACAACATTTACGTTACCAACGTCACAATTTGGCAGGATTGGGAATAAACTCAAAATGACTGTAAAATCCTTCCAGGGAAGCCAAGTACAGCATCATTTGGGAACAAAAAGCAATTCATAATGAAGATTGCATTATGGACAAGGTTTACACGCTACAAACTCAAGATACTTTGGATGAACCTATTTTTAAGAGCACATGACATATTTGACCTCTGGTTAACTAAAATTTGGATACACATGCATAAGGAATTACATCGCTGTTGTTGTATCAATGAAATAGATAAATAAGGGGAATAAACCCAGCTGGAATGAAATGCATCTGATAAGTCTGCATGACTGTAAATCACAATTATGTGAAGAACGGGTTATTTTGGAATTTTACTGGTTTTCCAGCCCAAACATAAATAAAGTAACAAGCAATAATTAAACAGCAAGGTAGTTATTTTTATGAATTGGCTGATGTGAATATAGTTATTATAAATTAGACAAACATGGATCAGATAGATAGATAGATAGATAGATAGATAGATAGATAGACAGATAGATAGATAGATAGATAGATAGATAGATAGATAGATAGACAGATAGATACACTTTAGGGACCTTTGTGGTATAAATGATTAAACATCTACATTTTATCTGCTGTTTTTCACTAAAAGGACTTCAGATTTGCTCCAAACTAAAGCGGGGCAACATATCAAGATTTTCAAATATATTAAGACTTTGTCACACGAGATATAGAATGAGGGAATATCGTTATATCCAGTTATTTTGTTTTCAGTTAAAAAATCTATTTTTTAGCATTTTTCACAACTTTGCTATTGATAGTTGAAAAGTATTTTTCAATGATTTTATTTTAATACACATCTGCTCTCAGTCAAATATTTGAACACACATGTGCTTCTGATCCACAATAAAAGTTCATTTAGCACTACAGGCTGTAAATTTTAACCATTCTTTGTTTACTTGACCCAAAAAAATGTATATCCAGATATATATTGTATATTGTGATTATCGTGATTGATATTGGTTCATATCGCCCAGCCCTACTCCAAACTACCGAACATTTTTTATTTTAGATTAACCCTTTAAGAGACAGTTTTACTGTCCTGTCTATTACTATAAAATAAAAAACCAAATAATTTCCCATGTATGAGTATTGAATATATCTAAAATGACAACAAGATGTATATGAGTGCATCAGTATTTCAATGTCGGACAGGACTTATGGGGACTTTTGACAAAATGTCCATACACAGGAAATTCCTGTAAAATCAGAATAAATCAGTCTTTTTTTCAGCTTTGGCTCGAAACAACCAAACAGTCGATTATTGGTGGCCATTAAATGTGTTAAATATCGGGATAATTATCTCAATCTATTTTAAAACTAGAAGCCCTCAGAAACGCAGATCTGTGCCAAGACGCCAGACTGTGAGCGATATTTTATTTATAGTTAGAGGATATTATCATCTCCCCAAAGTAAAGAACCTTTAAAACGGGTCTCAGACTCCAAAGCCGGCAGGTTTTCACACACCTGACTGAGGTTCATGGGTCAGAGTGAAGAGGAAGAAGGATCCGTTTGATTAGATTCAGCTGTGTTGGACCACAGAAACAGCCAAAACCTGCCCGGCCTCCAGGACTGGGGTTAAAGTCGTTCCTGGATTCGGGCAGTGATCCGGATCATCCCCAAAATCCCATTAGTTGTTCCTTTCTTCATTTCTGAGATTTCCTAAAAATCTAACCACGATCAGAGTGACTTTGCTAATGCTGCTAATGCTGCGTTCTGCTTGAATTTCAAACTTCTGAGTAGGAGGTTCCAGCCATAGATGTGCATCAGGGCTATTTGTACATCTCCAGCTGGGCTGATTTTCAGACGAACAAATCCAGCCGGGACAGAAATCCTCCTTGGTCAGTAAACAGCAGGTAAAATCAAACATTTTTTATGGTAGATGTCAGACTTGTGCTCATTTAGTTTTGTTTTATTACTACATGTAGGCTCTCACGGCATCCAGTCTGGTACTATGCTAACACACCTCCAGCTGTAAAAGGCAATCAAATAAAGGAAACAGATATTTTTATTTTCCCCTTTTCAGATTTTTCCTCACTTCATGGCTTTTTTTCACTTTTACGTATCAGTATCCATTAATTCAAGTTGCCAAACAAATTTAAGTCCAATATTTTAATTGTTGAACCATAAAGAAATCCAACAAATTTCCATATTTTAATAATTATGTTGATATTTGTCCTGCAATCTACAGAAAGAATGTGTGGGCAATAGTTAGCGACAACCATTTATTCCCTCCTCTAATCAGGGTGGAACTAATGTTTGTAGTAATATTTCATCTTGGCTTTAAACATTCTTGTCCAGGACTTTCCTGTTCTCAGGTCCATAAAAACCAAACAGCAGCCTTTAAACCCAACGAGCTAATCTCTCACTCAGTAACAGAATCTGTTTAAAGGTCCAGTAAAGTGGCATCAGTCATTTTTATTTTACGGTTTTCCTGGTTTAAGGACTGTTGGCAGCAAAGATATACATAATAAAGGCTGGATCAGCCCCCCCACCAGCCCCCAGGCTGCTGGAGTGGAACGTCCGCACCGGGCGGCCATCTTATCACAGGCAGTGCTAACACTGGTTTAATGGGACATGTAGTTTATAAATAACAGAACTTGCTCAGTTTGCTGCCGATTTTCAAACAACTTGATGTGTTATTATTGTCCGACATGTGCTTCCTGCTTACTTATAACCGTGAACTTTCATATAAACTGATGGGGACAATTTATACACACAGTGACAAGCATTTATGTTAAATCAATGTTTTTAATATGTTTGAAATACAAACTGAACTGAACATATTAAGTTACCGCAGACACTACAATCAGAGAAGATGGAAACGTGTTTATTGAGTTTAAAGTTACATTTTATGGCCAGCAGATGGTGCTGTGGTTTTAAATTATCAATTCTACTCACAAAGCAGTTTTCTGAACAGTCTGGTCTCCCAAACGCTGAATTTGGCCATGACTGCTGATAATAATGGGAATTTATTTAACTATAGATAAGAAAAATCACTTTTCCTCAAATTTGAGCCTGGCTGTGGTAAGATGGCCGCCACAGATTGCGTCCGAAACTCTGCCATGAAGCATCGAGCCTTTATTATGTGTATCTAAGGCTGGCAGAATCATTGGCCGGGCCACATGGTTGGTTCCGGCCCGGATATGGCCCACGGGCCGCCAGTTAGAGAGCCCTGGTTTATAAAAACCAGAATCTTTCTTCCATTATAACTTCAGATTCCAGCAGGTTAAATGAAATCATTTTACAAAATGAAGAGCTTCATTTAAGAAACTGGCTCCCGCTTGTTTAGGAAAATCTCCTTTTCCCGTTATAACGGAGTGATGTGACCACCAGATAGCTTTTTTGGCAAATATCTGACACTTTGATGACCCCCATGACCCCAAACACCAAAATATTCCTCACATGGAAGATGATGCAGCAATTTGATTTTTTCTGATAAATGACTCATCTGCATCATTAAAGGAGCAATACCCGATAGTATTTTAATCTTTCTAGGACAAATGGTTTACACGTATATTATGTGGTAAAAGGGGGAAGTCCATAAAAATGAAAAACTCACTGATTGTGCACATGTAGGAGTCATGTGCACAATCAATGAGGAGAAAGCATTTTCCTTAGAAAGATGAAAAAATGTCAGGTACAACTCCTTTAAGTTGGGATTGGAGGGGTTAAAATCCTAAAGGTGATGCAGTGTTTGTTGGATCTGACGCATGATGTTTGTTATTTCCATGTGCGCGTGGACAGGATGTTTTCCTCACTAATAGCCGGTAGATCATTAAAAGCTCTGATTGGATGGTGACCACGTGGTCGTCTGGATCTCCCGGACTTTTTTCGTCTGACCATCTTCAGCAGCGCGGGAGGAAGATTTACCAAAAAAGAAAAAATCGGGCTGGAGCGACAACGGGCGCGCGCATGACAAAAACACGTCCTTCAAAACATCTTTATCACGCGTGAGCCGGAGCGTGCGCGCGCGGCACGGGCATGTGGACTTAAAGTCTGAATGCATCTGTCGCTGTAAACCTGCTCCTCCAGGAGCGTGACCCACATGCGGGAGGAGCGCGCGCGAGGCGCACAAACAAAACATGGAAAGGTTTGTTTTAACAGCGGAGGACGGGATGGAGGTGAGGGGGCGAGGGGGTGAGGAGGTGAGGGAAGGGGGACATTAGCTCACCAGTAAAGCAGAGACAGCCCATCGAAGCGCTCCGCGTCCTGGGGGAGGAATGGCATCGTACCCCGGAGTGTGTGAGACCCAAACACTCACACGCACTCTCTCCCTCTCTCCTCCACTCTCACAGGGAAAAAAAGAAAAAAAAGAGTCGCACGTGAGGAGACGAGGCTGCAGCGGCGGTTCAAACCGGGTCGGTGCGTGTGTGACCGCGCGCGGCGCGGAGGAGCGCAGCGGAGAGGAGCGCGGTGGAAATCCGCCTGCAGGCAGACACGCGCTTACCTTCACCCGCTAATCCACCCTGATACCCCTGCGGCACACATACCCGCGCGCACGCGCAGCATAAGCACTGCCGCGCACGCTGGGGGACATCCAGGAGGGGAAGAAGAAGAAGAGCTCAGTGTTAATTAAATAAATAAACACTGCATGGAGCTGAACTCATCATCGTCATCATTATCATCATCATCATCATCATCATCATCATCATCATCATCATCATCATCATCGTGCTGAAGGGAGGAAGATTAGATCCGTTTCTAGGAACCGGATCAGGACCTGTGGCCCATCTGAGCAATCAGCTGTTGAAATAACTGGAGGGAAATTATTTTCTTTTTTTATTTCCGAAGTGGTTTGTTGTTGTTGCTTTTTCTTTTACCTTAAACTATGAATAAATAAATACCGAAAAGCTATATTGGTGTGAGTTGTTGTAGTAGCAGAGGTGTCCAGCAGGGGCAGCAGACTGGCACAAACAGCGGGGTGATCTGGGTCCCTTCCGCTGAGAAGGGACCAGAAACATCCGGTTTTATGGGAATCAATCATATTTTACAGATGAAGTGGTTCATGTGTCGTTGCCTCCTCACATCCAGAGCCAGACTAAACCGCCCCCCCCCCTTCCCTCACCAAACCGCCCCCCTCCCAGCATACAGCCTTTACATTTCTTCTAGTGTATTTACCTTTTGTTCTGTGTATTTAGTTAATTTCTTTTAGTGCACTCTGTCTTACTAATTGCTTTAGTAAAGCCTCTTAATCTGTTAATTGCTTTTAATACATTCTAATCTTCTAATTGCATTTAGTGTATTTTAGTCGTTTCATTTCTTTCGGTCTGTTATTTTGTTTTTATTCTTTGGAATTTCTCAGTTTATCTTGTTTCTCCAGACATTAAATTCTGTGTTTTTAAAGTTCATCCGCTACCCTGAACTACATGGAAAGATGGATGTTCTTGTGTTTTTACAGTGAGTGTGATTGGATGAATTAGATCAGTTACCGGGCGCAAGCTTATCAAACAGGGACATCTGTAGGATTCAAAGAGAGAGGAGGGGTGACAGTATGACTTCCTCACTGGGACAAAAAACACAGAAAAGACATTTGGGGAATGTTAGATGTCTTTAAACGTTTTCTTCTACATACCTTTTTTTTTCTTTGAGATTAAGAGACGAGACGAACGCTGGAATTCTGCCTCAGAAATGTGGTTTGTTGATCCTCTGATTGTCTGCAGGTGTGTGTAATGAGTGGAATCAGTGCAGAGCACCTGTATAAGAGCAGCCTCTGGCTGCTGGAGGTGAGTTGCTGTTCTGAGGGAAACATGGTGATGGAGCTTTCTGGAAGGTCAGTTGCTGAGGTTTGGAGTCAATCTGAGTGGTTGTTGCAGCATTTGGGGTATTTACCTGTTGACCTGTCTTCCAGGATTTCTTGGATCT
>JAVQJG010030823.1:0-10787 GCA_036024015.1 Craterocephalus amniculus
ATGAATTCTGAAAAAGAAGGCCTTTTATTAGAATAGATTGCAAAGTCCACAACTTCATGAACTATCTGTATCAGTCATAACTGATCATAAAATGGGAATATTCATATAGTCTCTTAAACCAGTCAAAAGAACTACAACTTTGAAATACCACAGAGATCTGATCCTGGAGTAGCTCAAACAAAACATCAGGTGTAAGCCTTACACTGCATCCTACATGGGTCAGCGTATTTCTTTCTGACTTGATGAAATCATTGCGGCACCTGAAGTGTCGATACGTCTCAGCTGTTCCCCTACCTCAGGGTATAAATCAAACTGTCAGCTTTCAAACTACAATATTAAATTTTATGAAACTTAGTAAAGAAGATGCATGAGCGAATAAAGAACTCATCAGATTTTGGTGCAGGTCCAGATCACTTTCTTTAAAATTGCAATGTAGTACATTGGAACTGGCAGAGAACGTCCTCTCCGAGAGCCTCACTCGGTCTCTTTGCATCCACTGTTGTTCAAGTGAACGTATGAGAAATGCAAGAGTGAAAAGTGAAATGTGAGATGGCCTCGACTGCAGCAGCTTTTCTCATCTGCTCCACTCTGGAGACCCTGCTGGTGGAAGTGAATCCTTGGAGGGAAACACACTCATGTTCAAGGTGTAGACATCTGTGATTCAAACAGTGCTGACAAAAAATTTCCACAACCCCATAATGCTCTTCATCTGAGATGTTATATGGCTCAAAATTAGCTTGGATTTTTTGATTTACATTGTGGATTTTCCTCTGCATAGGGAAACACTTATTACTCCATGTGTGCGTGAGTCTCACTTGGAATTTTATTTGTTTCCAACAAATAGCATACAATTCTTGGGCGTGTTAGAGGATGTCTCCTTGTGTTATCACACTGCTTCAAATGCCTAAAGCTATTAGACTTCTTATGAACCCATGCCAGCTTACTGTGCCATTAGGACAGTGTAAATTTAGCACCACAATGCCGACAAAATCTGTAAGTAGCAGACTGCATCCTGTTTCACAATGTGCTTTGCATAGACGGTAAAGAGGTTTCCTTTATTAACTTTTCATCTTTGCATTCATTGAGCGTAATCTGAAACCTCTCATTATCCTTGGTTTTCGCAAAGCTTTTGTCACCGTTACGAGGCAGCATACACTTAGTTTTTATAAGAATGAAAAATTACAGCTGCAATTAAATTTTTCAAAGATGGCAAACAGCCAGAGGGAGAAATGTTTCATTTTTCGACTGGAACTCAAAGCCTTTAAAAAGATTTTCAATAATGGTCAGCCAATCATCAACTCCGCCAATTAATTATCTGAAGAAGAAAATGAAAAATCAGCAGTGAGGTTAATAAAAAACCATTTCTGTCTCACTCCAGTATATCAGGTGATGCTTTAGCATAAAGTATGTCCATGATAACATGACTTTTTTTAACCCCTGAAGCTTTTGTTTCGAGATCAAAATGACATATTTCTCTTGAGTGACAAGACGTTTTGACAAATACATGTTGGGTTAAGGAGTAATTATAACCTTTAATGCCACTCTGTAGCTTAAGCAACTAGTCTGCTCATACTGTTGTTTTACCCTTGCAACCACACCACAACATCATGATTATTAGATTGTTAAATGAAACAAAACCCTGTAATAGGCCACTTTTTAAAGTGGAAATGGAAAACTTGTTGTTAGATAGTTGTACTTTTATGTAAAAAAACAGCACATAGTACAGCATTAGTGATTATTTCTTTAAAGATACAGTATCTCCCAAAGAAAAAAAAAAGATATGCTCTTCTGCAAAGTCCAGACAAGTCACACAATATAAATATACATATAGTCATATTTCCAAAAAGAACAGTAACCCCAACATGCATCTCGGTCAAGAAAACACACACATGCTCACTCATACGGTCCCTCTTAATAACAATTCCAACATCAACTATACAAAAACATTTACATCTGCAAATGGATATTATTTTCAAGACATTAAACACACACTCACCCTGTACAAACACACTTGTTCAGGCCGGTTGTTTGCTTATCATAACTCGGTCTTAGCACTCTTATTAAGTTCATCTGCAGCCTTTGCTTTCAGGTCGTCCTTAAGCCATTTGTTGAAAACAGCAACAGGATCAATGTTCCAGTGTTTATGGAAGGAGATGGGCACCTGGTGAGCTAATAGGTCCCTGGCGTAGTCCTCTGGGCGAGCCTGAAAAAAACAATCAAGTCCAGTCATTTATATGTTAAAATGGCCACAGGAGACTCCAAGGAGGAAAAGTCATGGTGTTCAAACCAAAGTTAAATTCAGACCGTACAGCCAGAACACAGAGAAGCTTATGATGCTTTAGTGAAGGTATCACTGCTAAGGTATCAGTTTATCTTTGCACATGAATTTTGACTCCAAGGCATTATAAATCTGCAGACTGGAGGTGGCCCAATGCAGCACGCTGTTATTGTAGTCACTCTGTGAACGATGTCAAAGGCTTCTGTACCAAGAGCCATTTACAAACTATTACTTGTCTGTGGCCACAGTTTCAAACTGTTCTGCAATGATAAGCAGATTATCCTGCCCCTTTTGATAATACCTGCTATGAAAAAGCAATGGAGTGGTCTGATGCCCTGCCATGCAACGGGAAAATGGCATGAGTGTACAGTATGTCGTCCTCAAAATGCCACACACTTTTAAAGGTTGCCCAGCCCCGTGGCTAACAGATACTCCAAGCATTACATCAGATGTTTCTCATTTTTTTTCACCAAATGAAAAGTTTACCCTCATTTCTAAAAAAAGGTTTTTTTACTTTCTTGTGTTTTTTTTAGATAAATGTCTGGGGAATCAAGGTGTCTTTGTGCCTACGTGGGAAAACGGCAGTTTCATTTAGTGCAACTGTAACAAAAAGCAAACAAAAAACGTCTGTCTGACGATATTACATTACATTACTGTCATTTAGCTGACGCTTTTGCCCAAAGAAACTTTGGATAAAAGTCAACGATGAAGGCTCTTTGAATCACATACTTTTACAGACTGATTGGACTTTATATTCAGCATAAGTAGAGGTAGAAAAACATATGTGAAGCGTGCAGAGCTTAAAATGACATATACCAGCCAGCTGTGCTTTCGGCTACCACTGTGACTGCTCTCTGAAATCGTCTCTGATTTATAAGTCTGTAAAACATGCAGTGATATCTGACTTTTTTTGTGCAATGCATTCTTAAAGGCAACAGAAATCACACAAAAAACCCCCAAAAAAACAACTATTTCACTTTTTGTGACTGAAGAATTCTTTTCTCAGTAGACAAAAAAACCCAACAACAATCAAAATGGAGATGCACAAAACAATTGTTTGTAAGAGTATGAATACAACCTGGTGGAAGAGAGAGCTGTGTGTAATAGGAAGCCCGAGAGCATTGAGGCACATTCCCAGCACCATGTCATCCGGCGCATCATTGCTGTAGCATTTGCAGCCGCTGTTTATAAGCCGGACCACAGCCTCTCTGCTGAACACCATACTGTAGGGCCACATAGCAGGATACACGATTAAGCTGTAAAACAACTGTCTCAAGGCAAACAATCTTGGAAATAACGTGATACTATGGCAGTACATCTCTCAGTTATCATCTAAGGGTTCATAGTGAATATTTTATTCATTCAGCGGGAGGGCAACAGAGGAACTGAATCTTGAGATGACACTCTGTGAAATGAGAAACAATTACACTAGAAAAAAAGGGAAAGGGCCATAGCTGAGCAAATAGGTTTTTTTTCTTCTCTTTTTTAAGGATATCAGTATGAGAAACCTGGCAGGTGCATAACTGAAAAGTGTCACAGCCACAGCAGAGACCCTAAATAGATTTTCACACACAGCTCCAGACTAATGTTGTGCGCAGATTTTTTCTTTGTTATAGGTCCGCTTTTTTAACATGCTTCAAAATGAAAATTTAATAAACTACAGTTTTGGCCTTCTTTTTTGATGATCAACAATTTACATTTGTAGCCGAAGTGTGAGAAGCACTCACTTCCTGTCTGGTGTTAGGCTACCACCTGATAAGACAAGGAAGTTTATTGACTGTGACATGTGGTAATTTACTCCAAATATTTATTGGGTATCTCTCCTGTAATACAGCCCACAAACCGAATTTTCCTGAGAGCAAACTGAAAAGGCTTATCTGTAAATTAAAGATAACAGGATTTTCATTACACAACCACACACCATTGTTCCTCTGCTGCATTTGTATCTCCATCATTGTTATTCCCAAAGCATCTGAGCTGTAAAACTCACCCTCCACCTCCTGTGATGTAGCTGTAACCACCTTGGCTCAAGCCGTAGCCATATCTCTCTCCTAGGCACACTGGCTCAGAGGGGTTGTAGCAGCTCAGCAAGGCTTCCAATCTGGAGAGGCTGAGGCAGGGAGCACGATTCAAAATCCTCACACACTCATTATTATCATGCAGAAATGTGTGTGGCTTAATGACTATGAAAGTGTTCATTTACAGGCTGGGGGAAAAAAAAAAAAAAAACAAATAAAAAAAAACATGCACTTTCTCCAGCATATCCCTGAGGTTTCCACATACACAGGGTGACGTGACAGAGTAAAATCAGCCTGATATGAATTTATATAGAGTGTTTTAGATGTCTGACAGGATGTTATTGTCTCTGGAACTCATATTTGCAAAACGACTGCATACAAGCTGTTTCTTTCTTAGCTAAGACAGAATTTGCTTGAAAATGTATGTTCCAGTCAAACTTTATAGTAAATAAAAGGCCATTTTTAAACAATAAAACAAAGTTACACATTTTCACATCATGACATCATACCTGATAAGTGTGTCATCATCAACGATGAGGAGCCACTTAGTGTTTGGGACAGCGCTGCTTAGAAATCTTTGAAGGATCGCAAATGTTTTTCCGCAGTGGCCTGGAAACAGAGACATGCCGCCAATACAGCGGCCAGTATGACTTAATCACATTTTGACTGTGTGTTCTGTTTTACAAAGATAAATGACCCTGTTAGAAGGGGGAAAAAAACACTCGGTATAAGAGGTTATTTATTTGGGCACATGCCTGAATACACACAAATACATTTTAAGGATAACGGCAGCAAAAATTATGTTCATTAATTTTGTGAACACTAATGGACTTTGAAGGCAAAAAAAAGTCACAATTAGTAACAACAAAAACAACAACAGGTTGGAGCATTTAAGGATGCACTAAAAAATAGAACTACTTTAAGTTGCCTCTATTTTCATTTTCATATCTTTTTTGCTTGCATTTGACAGTTTTTGTGGATCATAAGTGGAAGGAGCAGCAATTCTGTCTTCTGCTCAAGGACACCTCAATAGTACATTAAGCTGCAGGCACACACATCAGCAACTTCTGAGATCAAACAGGTGAATGCACTTTTAAAGGGCTTAAGCTAAAAAGTACATTTTAAAGTTTCCAGTAAACTGCTTTCAATATAAATGCTACTGTTTGGCCTTCTCAATTCATAACCGTGTCCTTTAAAGTTCAGTAAGAAGAAAGAAATCTCCCGTCTACAGTCTGACATCGCACAGAAATAATAACGAGTGTTTGGCTTGATGGGCCAGTAGGATCAAACTTTAAGCCTGGCATGTTTGACATGACGGCAAGACGGAACAAAATGCTCTGCCAACTCCTGAAAACAAAAACTGTGATGTGGAGTAAACAAGATATTCCAGGAGCCCAAAGAAACATTTCCATCAGAATCCAAATATCTACACACCAGTGGGGCTGAGAGCTGAAGCATAAAAATCCCCTGGTGGCATGCATCACAAAGAATACTGAGGTCTTACTGTTTTATTTATAAGGCACCCAAGGTGTTTTTCCCCTTACCTCACATCTGAATATGGAATAAGAAAGGACACCTTGAAATGTTGACAGGAATAAAATCTAAAACCACACTATTAAAGACAGGGTTCAAGACAAAGCTGGAAACCATAGTTCCAGCAGAAGGTGGTAAGTGATGCTCTATAGCTGATTAAAAATTCATGTTGTACTATAATTAAACATCCATGAATGTGAAAACCACAACCGCTTTTACATTAAATAAAAAAAAAAACACCTCTTTTTTTTTGGGCTCAGAATTGACGCATTTTCCTCTAGAATTTTTTTGTAAACACTTCAGGAAAAATCTAAATTTCACCAGGTATATAGCAGACTGTGGATTTACATGATAATCCTTTTCTACTTTCCGTTTCAGGGTCTTGCCTCATCCCTTTTCCCACTTGTGCAAACTATTTACATTTTTAAACTCAGACTGAGTTTACTTTTCCACAGCACACACACATTGCAAAATACATATTTACTGTAGGAATGTGTGTTGTCAAAGCACTGAGATCTTCTTAAATGGGTTCAAAGCTTGTTTTAGAGCCTATGTGTAGGATTTATTCATAAATACAATATTTGTAATTTCACTTGGATAAATTTTTCAATTTATTTGGCTAAAATGTGGATCCAAGATACAATCTAAAGGCAGAAGCAAGAAAAAAAGGTGACAAATACAAACGCCTGATGCTTGATGAACTTCACGCAAATATTTAGCATAACTTTAAGGCTCCAGGAAAGGATAAAAAATAGATAAAGCAAGAAAATTATGCATGATTGCTGTTATGTGAGCAATCATCCATTTCTGAAGAAAGAGATTAACTGCTTTATATGTTTGACTTCAATCATATATATTATCTTTTCTTGCTTATCTTATTATTGTAGTGGCTTTACATCCCTAAATGACCACCTTCAATTTATATTTTTGATTAAGTGTTTTTTTTTTGTCCTACTTTTTTTAGGGCAAAACCAATCATGTTTAAATCTATTTTTAGACATCAGATTGAAATCACAATTCCAATCCATTTTACCATACAATCCAAGATATAAAATCTATTATGAGGTCTGCTTGACTGACAGTATGCACTGACAGGAGCTTCAGTATCTGGCTGTTTACCAGCCAGTCCCCGATGATGGACTGGGGATTGCTGCCAACATTAGATAGTTCCCTTCCCAAAATAAAAACTGGCATGCACTGCAAGTCAGAATTACAGTAAAGGAGACACTTTCGTCTGGATGACCTTTAAAAATGTCTTTGCTTGCACAGACTTCAAAAATACCAACATAAATTATAGAATGAAAAAAGCTATGGCCTTTCCTTTTTCCTTTTAAAAAAAACCAACTAAACAAAACTTTTTTAAACAATTAATTAATGCGATCAGTTTGAACTTCTCCAGAGGTTCCCTGCCTATTTTTATCAAACTGATAAAAAACACACAAACAAAAAAAAACAAAACAGGTAAGCATAAGCAGTTGGGTCCATCCACCTCCAACCCATAAGCAGTAAGTCACTGTATAACATAACCAGAAAGAGACTTTCTCAATTATTTCCTTGTATTTGAAGGTTATTAAAGAAAAATGAGCTTTAGCTTTTTAAAGGTTGTTTCCTGCACATTAGTTATGGATTATAAGCCAGCAGACACTTTGTGGACCAGAGGGTCATGCTGTCATCTACCCTTTTTACACTTGTCATACAATAATACCAACTCATGTTATGCAGTTTATAGACTTTTCTTAAACACATTACTGAGGTGAACACACAAAAGTTGTAATAATGTTAACTGTAAAAAAATTGCAATTCAATCTGCCAGGGAAAATTAATCCGATTGGGTTAAGTAGAGATTATACAGTATATTCTCTGTGTGAGTTTCATATTTTAGACCTCAATGCAAAAAACAGTTTTAATTACTGGAGGAAAACTGATTTAATTGAGTTGAAGAATAAACCATATGTCTTTTTTCCCGGTTTATAGCTGCTAGTTTTCATTTTAGCCATCCATAGTTGATAGCTAGCTCTGAAACCAGCAAGCTCTGAATGCAGGCACATAGCAATTTAAAAGGTCTGCAGTGCATTGCCAATAAGTGGCTTTCATTGCAGCGACTACAGCAGGATTACTGTACCTGTACTGGATAGTTCTATTTAAAAGGGAACAGTATTTAGAAACATCCTGAGGTTAATTTGCAGATTGCAACTTATTGAACCCCCTCCACCTCCTGAATCTGAAGTAGTGAAAAAATATCGTCTGATTAAAATCCATAGTATATATTTGCAATTATCTCATAAGACGCTACATTATTCTTCAATGTATATCTTTATTCTAAGTTCTCTATAGCTGGAACATGTACTGTACACTAACAGTAGCTTCTCTATCTGGATGTTTACCAAACCAGCTGTTATGATGGACTGTGGATTACTGCCAGCAGGGGAATGTTGCCTCAGAGAAGTAAAACACTGGCATATGTTGGATGTCAAAATTACAGAAATTTCTTTCAGAAGTTCTCTTAGAACAACTTCACCAGCACTGCTTCCAAACAAAAAACTCTGACATAAAAGAGCACCTGGAAGGAACAGAGATGCTTTATGTAAAAATGAGCAGTGCTCAAAGTCCTCTTGGTATTGTTTGTGTGTGTGTGTGTGTGTCTGTGTGTGTGTGTTGGTAACTCAATGCTGTGCAAACTGTGAATGAGAAAATACATCACTCCTTGTCTTGATTTCAGGATCTGTTTCAGAAAACAAAATATGACAAAACAAACAAACTAGCATCCAATCAAGTGAAAAAAAAAGACAACATTTGAATTAATCAGATATCTGAAGGCAAATCATAACAAATAAAATTAAGAAAAGTAAAGAAGCTTGTATGTTTGTTCCAGAGTTTACATCAACAATCTTGCTTCTAACAGTGTAAGTTTTCCAAAAAAGGTAGATTTGTAATCTAAAGGAGGTTCAGGACTAAAACAGACTACTCCACACACACAAGCAGCTAACCAGTGGCAGTCTGCACCCTTGACTGCCTTGATGAAAATAGGTAGCAAAAGACATCTTTGTTAGAAAACAAGGCTGCCTGGAGAAAGCAAGTCAGCCTGGAGACTGAAGCAGACTCCTGTTAACAGCAACCATTTCAGTGGACTGAAAATGGCTGCAGTCGATAGAGCAACCCATTAATGTGCAACATGAGAGGCTTTTGGTGCGATTTTGTGCCAACAGCTATCAGACTATAGAATAGCTCTTACCTCTCTGTCAAGCAAGCAGAGGTGCTACAGCACAGAGCTTGTATTGTCTTTGCAAACTATCCTGGGTTGCTCACCATATTTTCAAAGCTTCTCATTATCACAGATATCACAAAACACAGAAATCCAAAACTTGGTTCTTTTCATGTTTTCTGTACATTGTGACAAACCAGGCCTTGATGTGTTCAGGCTCTCTCAATGGACTGTACAGTGGTTCAAGATGATTTATTTAGAAGTTTCTGAATCTGTTAATGAATAAATATTTAAAAATACATTTGATTTGAAAGGTACTGTATGGGATAGGACTATAAATAGAATAGCTGGCATGCCTGTCAGAATAAGTTGACAGCACTGACTATAAAGAAATTGACCTTCTAGACTATTTTATTCAGGAATGACAGGAGCTGCACTCAAATTCTTTCCTGTAGGTGAAGATTATAATAAGGTATTTATTGAGAATAACTGACTATGCCATATTAGAATAATAATC
Organism: Craterocephalus amniculus; assembly: GCA_036024015.1. NCBI lineage: Eukaryota > Metazoa > Chordata > Actinopteri > Atheriniformes > Atherinidae > Craterocephalus > Craterocephalus amniculus. The sequence continues at coordinate 9,549 of JAVQJG010030823.1, forward strand.
ATTCACATGCAGACTGCATTTCAGCTAGGAATTATGATGAAACAATCCCATCCATCCATCCATCCATCCATCCATCCATCCATCCATCGAGATAGGGATTAGTGAAAACAGGCCTGCTCTGCATCCTAACAACATCGTCTGACTTCTCATAGGGGACCACAAAGCTTTCAGAACAGAGGGGGGTACATCACACAGAAAGAAACTCGGTCTGTTCCAGGGTCTCCTTCTTTCTGTCAATCATGAACAAGTATAGTGCATTTCCTGACGGCCAGAAGAAGCCACAGCTGTTAACAGGTTGAGTCGGCCTTAACCACGAACACGTTCTGACTCCTTTATTTCACACTTAATCTGTGTTTTTCTTTTTCAGTTTCAGGGTGTAATTCAATAAATTTGATAACACTGAGAATCTTGTATAAAATTGGAAAAAGATTTTGCTCTTTGGTTTTTCCACAGAAAATTGAATAAAATTAGTATTAAACTTAATTAAGTTAAATGTGAAGATGCACCACTGAGCTCACTGGTCTGGTCTTGCATAGAACCTGCAAAATAAGGTGAACAGCCCATAAACAATTGTGAAAAGTAAAAACAATCTGCTGTCCTGCGTCTGTAAAGCACTCTTATTACATGGAAAGTCTATCCTTACATTTACTTTTCTTGGCACTGCCATTCTGCAGAGTTGCATGATACATACCAACTAAACTACAAACTCAAACTCACCAAATCTGATCAAGTTTTTCCCTTTTGTTAATGGCTTCATATAGTGAGCTAATGCAGTGGTTCCCAAACTGGGGGGCGTACCCCTCAGGGGGACCCAGGCATAATGTTGTTACACAACAGAGATTTCAACTACCAAAAAAAGATTTAATAAATAAAAATCATAAAGTACCACGAGGCATATCTGTCCCTGAGCTTGATCAGGTGATGGTTCTACACTATAACACCTAACACTATAGCAGATGAAATGAGAATTCCTTTTGACTGTGGGAAAATTCCTTTTTCCTTTTAAAAAAAAGTTCAAGTATCAGCCGATAATATCTTCCTATGTTTCTGAACGCATCGGGTGCATTTGGTGGAATGGGGGGCTTGACTTGTTTGTTGTCGATGAAAGGGGGGCCCAGCAGAAAAAGTTTGGGAACCAATGAGCTAATTAATATACTGTCGGACAGTATGATGTGCTGCATTAGCTACTTGGCATTGAAAAATTTAAACCAGATTCACACATTGAACCTTTAAGTTATA
>JAVQJG010030839.1:0-10785 GCA_036024015.1 Craterocephalus amniculus
AGACCCGGGTTGACCCGCTAATTTACGGATGACTTTGGGCGGTACATGTCCACAACATGACATCTTGCTCGTTGCTTCTCATGCAAAGGTAACAGACATCTCTGCTTCGAGCACGCATTCAGGAACCTGCATTCTGTGGGAAAATCGGCCGCCACCCGCCGAGTTGTTTGGATGGACTAAAGAGCAAAACAAGAGAGCACATTAACTTCTGTCTGACTCGCTCTACATTGTTTACTTTATTAAAACTAAACTTTAACTTAAAATTAGGCTACACAAGTCAGAAAAATGGCAACAATTATTGTTTACTTGCCTAGATTTCTGTTGCGGTGGGTAACGTCGTTAACGTGAACGCAGCGTGATTGCATCACCAGACTCACATCTGTGAGCAACGCAGCTGCCAGCAGAGGATCAGTCGCGCGTTTTTTTGTCGATGTGAAAGGAGCCAAATGCCGATTGATCTGGGTTAACTCAGCTTTGAAAAACCCGCGTCGACGCGCTAATTTCAGTGTGAAAGTGGCTTAAAAGAGGGTAGTCAAGCTGTGTTTTTACGTGTGTGTGTGTAATGTGTGGGAGTGGCAGTGATGGCAGTGTCACCACATGTGGGCATTCTCCTGAGAGCTTAATCTCAAAGGCAGTTATCTGCATAAGCACTCTGTAATGTGTGTGGGGGAGGGGAACATGTGGAATCCATATATCTGGCGTTGCAGCTAGGCCTTTCCAGGCTAATGAAGGAGGTGAAGCACTGTAAGCAAGGGGGTGGGGGCACATGGGGGACTCCTCAGAGGCTGCATGCATTTCTAGTAAGCAACTAGGAGATGCAACCACTGCACCAACCACTTACAGTTATAGTTTAATGATATGACAGGGCTCATGTGCTCTACTCTGCAGGAGTAAGATCACTGTCATCATTACTATGTATTGAAAACCAGACTAGCCCCATGTAGCTCTTCATTCTTCTTTAATATCACAGTTGTCTTGTCATTTTTTCCTTGATGTATTTCTATTTGTACTTGTTTCTCCCCTTGTAAATTGTCCCTTTCATCCCCATCCCCTGCAGTCTTCTATATTTTAAGCTCTGGCAGCCGTGTCTTCTGCCCTAGATGGCGTTATAAGTTAAAATATCTTGTATGTTCTTTGTTGCATCAAATTATGTTTCGGATAACATGTTCTGGACATTCATGTACATAAAAATGTATCCAAAGATTTTGCCGTGCCAATCCACAACCTCAGTAAGTAACCCTCAATGTAAAGCTGCTGATGATGGACTTGACTTTGAGTAGAAAAATGTGGTCTATGTATAAATGCTGCTCATTATTTATAAGTGTGTGTAGAGCTCTGTAGTAGTGTTAGAAGCAGATCTTTGATCGAGGAGAGTCCTCTGTAAGGACTCAGAATGTCACTCTGTAGCAATCTTGCGTTGTGAAATCAAACATGGGTTCTTCCTCACCCCTGCAGGATGGGTTTGTGGTGCGGATCTATACTATGAGTTCAGACCCGGCCCTGCAGCAGGAACTGCAGCTGAAGCTTGCAAGGAAATGCCTACATGCCTGTGGTATCTCGCTTTTTGACCTCGAGAAGGACCTACACATCATCAGTAAGCAATCCGAAATGTCTCAAGCTGTGAAACTGTGGTTGGTAATTGGAATCTGTGCACCTGCTTTAGGTGCTTTGTTCTGTACTGTATGTGTATAACAAAGGCTGTCAGAAATTGCACAGAACACAGAGTAATAAAACACAACTAGTGTACACTCCAACCTTGTCACCTACGATTTCAGATGTAAATGGTGCGGTTTTTTTTCCACTACCAGGTACAGGCTTTGATGAAGAAGCAGCGCTGCTTGGAGCAGGCAGAGAGTTTGCTCTGATGAAAACTGCCTCGGGAAAGGTGAGTGGTGGGCTGTCTAAAATGGTTAACGGCAATGAAAGTTTGAACAGCTTCAAGTGCTGAGCTCAGGATTATTTTTCCCTCTCTTATGTCAGACTAAGCACTGTAGAGGGCAAAGGAGTGGGAGTACAACTCCTGTTATATTTCTACATTTTCTCTCTCCATATGGACCACATGAACAGCAAAACATTCTGTTGTTCATAACATCTGTTTCTAATTAATTGCAGCCAGTTTCAGAGATTGTGCTCCAGTAAAGTCTAATATGTGACTTTATTTAGTTGAAAAATGTAAATATCCTTTTAGCGGATCTACTTTTAATAATGCATAATTAATTTGCTATTTTATTGTCAGTCTCTTTCCCCCCTTGTGTTGTAAATCCAGCTTGTTTGTAATTTTATGCACATTGACCTCTTAGAGATTAGTGGCCACCCAAATGTGCACTGCTGTAGCATTGCTTTTAGGGCCGCTCCAGCACTTAAAAAAAAACATAACCGGTACACTCTGAGAGCGACTTTCTCCAGTTTGTGAATTTATATAACCTGAACAACAAGTAGTGCATATTAAGTCAGATTTAAATGAAAGTAGACTAAACAGCAGATCTTCAATTTGTGATTGTATAATCAACTTATGGAAGGAACCCTGTATCCTCAGCTCTACTGTACGACCTTTGTAACCTGGCAGAGTTACACCTGCTCACTGTTAAGATGACCTGCTTTGTTAAAGAAAATACATAGCATTAGTGACGGGTTAGTCAAGATGAGAATGCCTAATATGTGGGTAGTTTGGGGTGTGTTGGAGGGTGCGGTCGGTTGTGCCTTTTAGTATAGGTGTGGTGCAGTGTGCTTCTTTGGAAGATAGCAGTCCAGAGCAGTTGCATGCTCTCTATTTTATGTGTTCGTGTAAAGGTCCTAATCTCACAGCGCACATTATCTGCAGATTACCCTAACCTAGACCGGCTGGATGGGTAAAAATAGGAGCAGCTGAACTGTATCTTGGTCCCAAAGTTTGTGACATTACTGAAGGGCATTGAAAGTAATGTAGTTATATCTTACAGATGACAGCTCTTTGAATATCTCTCCTTTTTTGCCATTGGAATAATTTATTTTGCAAAGTGAATGTCTGATTATTTGCATGATAAAAATTCTCTATTTTCTGCTGCAGACTTGGCTTGTGTGTCACAGATGGCTCCTCTGTTTTGAATGGCAAAAAGCCTAGACTGTGTTCAGACTGGACAAGATTATAATAGTGCATCAATTTTATTTCTCTGGAAACTTCTTTTCTTTTATTTTTTGGCTCTGTGGACCAGTAAATTGTCCCTGGCTCAAGTTTTTTCTATTAACACTGTACAGCAACAAATATATTCTTTAAAGTGATTTGAGAACAATTTCTGGTCAACAAAGTGAAAAAAAAGATTTAAAGGGGTTGTGTGTTTGAACATCTCTTTTATTCTTTCTGCTAGATCTACTACACAGGAAAGTACCAGAGCCTGGGTATAAAGCAGGGTGGTCCGTCGGCCGGAAAATGGGTTGAATTGCCCATCACAAAGTCTCCGAAGATTGTTCAGTTCTCGGTTGGCCATGATGGTTCTCATGCCCTTCTAGTAGCAGAAGATGGAAGTGTGTTCTTCACAGGCTCTGCCAGCAAAGGAGAGGATGGGGAGTCCAGTAAGACAGTTTTTAAACTACTGGCAGATATGCAACACATCTTTCTATTGAACATTGTACACAATAATTTGGTCGTACGTCTTTGAAGACTTGAAGGTGCTATCTGTTATTTCCATTTACAGCTAAAAGCCGCAGACAGCCCAAGCCATACAAGCCCAAGAAGATGATCAAACTTGAGACCAAGACAGCTGTGTACACTGCATGCAACAACGGCAGCAGCAGCATTGCCACAAAGGATGGGGAGCTCTACATGTTTGGCAAAGATGCTATTTACAGTGACAGCACCTGTGAGTTGACAGGACTATTTCAAGTTTTTAGCTCAAGGGAGCTTTTCTGAGATATTTCAGCGTTCTTGCCAAATTCTCTATTCCTTTTTTCGGACCAAATACTGCTTTCCCATATTCAAAGACATGACAATCTAAGGCATTTAAAATATGTTGCTCTTTTCTCTTTGATGCATCTTTTGTCTCTGTACAGGCCAGGTCACAGACCTCAAAGGTCACTTTGTAACTCAGGTTGCCATGGGTAAGGCTCACACATGTGTCCTGACCAAGAGTGGTGAAGTGTGGACGTTTGGAGTGAATAATAAGGGCCAGTGTGGCAGAGACACTGGAGCCATGAGCCAGGCAGGGAAAGGTGAGCAGATCGACACAAAAACACAACATAACAAATAGAAAACATACAAACACAAGACAAAACAAATACACCACGTCTTACTTCTTTACATAAGCGTTGAACTACTCCCTCTGAATGCTTGGCAATTTGTACTCGCAATTTTGTCTGCAGCATTTGGTGTAGAAAGCATGGCCACAGCCATGGATGAAGACTTGGAGGATGAGCTAGAGGAAAAAGAAGAGAAGAGCATGATGTGCCAGCCAGGCATGCACAAGTGGAAGTTGGACCAGTGTATGGTTTGCACCGTGTGCGGAGACTGCACTGGTTACGGTGCCAGTTGTGTCAGCAGTGGACGACCAGACAGAGTACCAGGAGGGTAAGTCACAACAACAGGAAGGGATTTCACTGCCTACGCTGTCTTTTTACCCACAGTTCTTGCAAAATTGTTTGACATAGCGAGTATTCCCCCAAATCTATAATTATGTATGTTTATTTATCTGTCTGCCAGTATCTGTGGCTGTGGGTCTGGAGAGTCTGGCTGCTCAGCGTGTGGCTGCTGTAAGGCCTGTGCCAGGGAGCTTGATGGTCAGGAGGCCAGGCAGAGAGGTATCTTTGACGCTGTGAAGGAGATGATTCCACTGGATCTCCTTCTAGGTATGTAACAGCTGTTATCACATGACTTAAACTTTCAATTTTAAGCATGCAAAAACAAAAAAAAGCAGATACATGTTTGTTTTGGTTCAAGTATATGTAGTAGGACAAGTGTGAAAGGGATGGAAAGAAAGGAGGATTTTAGGAGTTTTATCATTTCACTCCCAGCATGTCACATCACTGGTTTCAAGGCTCTGACACAGCTCCCCCAATCTCTGACAAATGAGTTTTTCCTGGAAAACTTGCCGTAATTTGGAAGCAGCCATGCTGCGTTGTGTGAACACGTTGCGCCACAGTTACTCATTTATTGTCTGCAGCTTTATCTCACTGCAGGGTTTTGTTAAATGAAAGAGACTCTAGTCTTGTACTTAAATCAGTTTTGGGTATCAGATTCATATTCAGTTTGAAGTATTTCTGTCAAAATGCTAACAACTTAGTTAAGTATAGCACAACTTATAAACTCTATGGGTAAGTCTTTTGGATTGATGCTTCCACTTGGTAAATGCATCTTTATTAGAATGGAGCTACTATTTATTCATCTCAGCTCACTCACACTATTCACACTGTTTACATTTCACTTTTGGCAAAATGTGTGAATCACGTGTGTAAAGATCTCATGCAGAACATATTATCGAAGAAACAGCAGTACACGGGATTCTCCATAACTCAGAACAGAAAATTGTCTTAAACTATAAGTGCAAGCAGTGTATCTTTCTGGGCTACTCTTACCACTTTGTCTGTTGCATTTGCTTGATTGCTAGATGTCACGCTCTTGATGTTGCTCATCCTATTTATTTATTTTTTTGAACAATACTTATGCAGTCATTGCTTCTCCATCATGTCCCTGTCCATCATTCATTGATGTGTGTCCTGTTCTGTTCTGCTCTGCTTCATCTTCCTCTTCGTGCATCCTGTCTGGGGGGCCCTGTACCTGCGGCCTTTTATGTTTTCAGCTGTGCCTGTCCCTCCCCCTCCAGGAGTGAACATTGAGGAGCACATTCAGATCCGCCAGGAGGAGAAACGGCAGAGGATCAACCGGCGGCATAGGTTGGAGGAGGGACGAGGTATGGACCAGAGCAAGCCATAATATGCTGGAGGAAGATTGTTCTTCTATGTAGAGTTCAGATCTCTGTGGTAGACTAGTCACCATAGGCACAGGGATTGTGTCACTGGGGACGGGTGTAATAAAGAGTGAAATTACAAATGTTATGTCCAACGTTGTTTTAGTTTCAGATTACTTTTCAGTTGCTGTTATGAGCTTGGTTGTTGTGCTTTGGTGACTTCCCCCTTGCTTGTGTCTACATAATTTTTCAGTGTGTGCTTGTATTGTGGTGTAGTATTATGTGTTCTTTCCCATTTGTGAGCATTGTGCATGCATGTGAAAGTTTTTTTCTCCCCCAGGCCCCCTTGTTTTTCCTGGTCCCATTTTTATGAACCAGCGTGAGCAGGCCCTAGCCAGAATAAGACCCCTTCAGGCACTAAGGCATAAACGGGACAAGCACAAAGGTACTATGGTTTTCACTAACTCGGTGGGTGCTGCGACACCCCTTTGACTCATCTCCCAATCTGGCTGGCCCGTCCACCTCCTCTTTCACTTTCTGAAGGCAGGACTCTCGTGTCTTCACCAGGTCTCATGGTGACAGTGTAGTCTGTTGGCATGGACTCACTGCGACTCACAGGGGATAAGCTACTGCAAAATCTTTAGGCTGGATTAAGACTGCTCTCGGCAGGCTCATTACCCCCATTTTTAAATTTTTTTATCCCATTTAATATTGCATTAATTATTTTAGTTGAGAAAAACGGAGGTCCAATAAAGATCTGCTCTGTTCTGTTTCAATTCCCAGGATAGGAAACCCTAATCCCTGGACTAGCATGCCTGCTCTGCCCTCTGCTGTTTTTAGGCACAAGCAGAAATCAATTTCCTTGTCTAACTGGATTTACCATCACTCCCATTGCAGCTTGTTTGTTCCTTCATAGACACTGTGGCTGCATTACGAGTAGATGAGATGGGAACACTGGAGAGACAGATTTACAAGTTAATCCAGTTGACGGCTAAATTATTTTCTTTAAATAAGCAACCCCACCTCCTTTTGAGTCAGATACTTTGTGGAAATGGCTTAAAAACCCCTGAAACCTGCTCACAACAAAAGCCTTTTCAGCCTCTTTTCGCAAATTGTTAAATCAAGGAAAGCTCAAATCCAACCAATGAACAGGAGTTCAGGAGTACCTGTCCTGCATCAATAACACTTACCAGAAAAATCATCTTGTGTATTACTGGTTTTGTGATGTTTGCGTTTGTTTGTCATTTCCTTTTGAATATTAGCCTTCTGAGTTAACTGTGGAAATTCAAAATGTGGTTATAAATAAGCACCACTTTTGCCTTTCTAAAGTAGTTTGGACAGTATTGAATGGCAGAAGACACGCTATGATGTGACTGTTGCCTCCCTGTGAATAATTATTATTCAGAGAAAAATATGATCCCGTTATTAACAATACTATAAAAACTGAAATGTGGTTGCAACATTTAATCCCTGTACAAAAGCCCACAGCAGCTGTTGGCTGTCATTTGTATTCAAATGGTGCAGCTTTTTATTTTCCCATGTAAAATGCTGCTATTGTTGCTTTTCTGTGTGATGCATATTTATAAAATGTTATCAAAAAATAATCATTGTTTTCGGAATAAATGACTTGTGCTGATGTTTCACTGGAACTCGTTTGTAATGATGTGAGAGGTCCAGCTGTGACTGAAGTTTGAATTTCAGCTCTGTTGAATAATTTTACTTTGATAAAACTTTTCTAATTGATGATGAAAAGTTGTAAGTTTGGGACATTTAGAGCCTGTCCTCAGTGCTTTCATCCTTATGGTTTTACACTCATGATTGGGTGCTCCACATTACACACGGGAAGCATTGCTGTTCCAGTGCAAGACTGCAAATCTGCTTTTGTGTGATTAAGATACTGTTCAAAGATATTAATTTGTATCCACTACCATTGAGGGCTCTTTGTCAATTTTTTTATTCTCTCTTAAATCTCTGTGGCTCATGTTTGTCAATATTTATTTTCCCATTTATTGAGGGTTATTGAAAGTGAAGTTATGTTGACCATTTGGGCTTTGCTACAGAAATAAGCACAATGAGCTTCTTCCTGGACCAAAATAGAATAGAAACAAAGCCTTTAATATTAGTTTACTGTAATATGTGGTGCTCTAAGTTTAACACTCCAACCACAACAGCTCTCGCAGGTCTCGGGCTTACCCTGACTTCCTCTTCCACATTATACACAGACAGTTTTTAAAAAAACAAACAAGAAAATCAAATTCTTTGCAAAACAGTCCGTTTTTTATATAGGACTGGTTGCCAAATGTCTTTGCGCTACACAGATATTAGGTATCTTATTCCAGCATGCCTTTCCTTTCTCTCCCAAACTTATTTTGAGTCCTCTTTTCCCTCCAGGTCCTTTTCCCCCCAGGACTGAACAGAGAGAGAGAGACATCTTAGTGGTCTAAAGCTGCCACTACAGTTCTCCTTCTCTTCTGTTTCCTTTAAAGAGCTGACTTGGTTTGTCTTGTAGATGGTAGCAGTGAGCGCGGAGAGAAGGATGCCAGTAAAATTACCACATACCCTCCAGGGGCAGTGAGATTTGACTGTGAGTTGCGAGCCGTGCAGGTCAGCTGCGGTTTTCACCATTCAGGTTAGTTCTTCTCCCTCGTGGCCACCTCTGGTCATTCACCCAGATGTCTTTGTCTCTGTGTAATTTCAAATTTAGGTAAAGGACCAAAAAAACAACAACATAAAGTAGAGCCAAAAAAGATGGAGCTGACCTGAAAGCAAAGAACTGAGGAATAACATTCACGGTTTTGCTTCTTTACAGTGGTGCTGATGGAGAACGGAGATGTTTATACATTTGGGTATGGCCAACACGGCCAGCTTGGACATGGAGATGTCAACTCCAGGTACTCCTACAAAAATTAAACGTTTATTGTAGGAATACAGAGGCCTATGCTTGTTCAATTGATGCAGTGATTATGTAAACTGGAGATTTCCACACAATAACCTAAATAAACATTTCTGCCTTCTAGGGGTTCTCCAACTCTGGTGCAAGCGCTTCCAGGTCCGAGTGTCCAGGTGACAGCAGGCAGTAACCACACAGTCGTTCTCCTCATGGATGGGCAGGTCTTCACCTTTGGCAGTTTCTCGGTGAGAAAATTTGATCATTCTTTTGCATTTTCAATGAACATGTAGTTCTTCTCCTATCTGAATCTGAGTGTTTCCTTTCTCTCCAGAAAGGGCAGCTGGGCAGACCCATCCTGGACATGCCCTACTGGAATGCCAAGCCGTCACCCATGCCAAATATCGGTGCCAAATATGGTCGAAAGGCCACCTGGATCGGTGCCAGTGGAGACCAGACGTTCCTGCGGATTGATGAGGCTCTCATTAACTCCCATGTTCTAGCTACTTCAGAGATCTTTGCCAGCAAACACATCATTGGGCTTGTACCCTCCTCTGTGTCCGAACCACCTCCATTTAAATGCTTGCTCATCAACAAAATGGATGGAAGCTGTAGAACCTTCAATGACTCTGAACAGGAGGATCTGCAGGGATTTGGCCTTTGTCTGGACCCAGTGTATGATGTCATTTGGAGGTAATTAAATGAATTTCCATTAGTCTTTATAGTTCCCTGAGAAGTTAAGATTTAAAATGATTTTTAACAAATATATTAATTATGTATAAATTGCATTAGACTACATTTATTATTTTGTTTTTGAGGAATGTAAATGAAACTCTTCTGCTTTTAGGTTCCTGCCAGCCTCACAGGAGATGTGGTGCTACAATGCAGTGATAGCCGATGCCAGAATGCCCTCTGCAACAGATCTACACGCCCGCTGTAGCATCCTCAGTCCAGAGCTTGCATTGCCCTCGGGATCACATGCAACCACCACTCGTTCTCACGGAGCCCTGCACATCCTCGGTAATACTTAGCACGAACCATGTATCATCTTCAATGGTTTTATGTGCCTCATAGATTATTTAGTAAATGTCATAAGCAAGTACACATTGCAGCATAGATGTTATGTTAGCTTTCAAAGATCGAAACAAGATGTCTTTTCTGCTATCTAGTTCATTGTAGAGCTGGGATGTCTGGCTCTTTGGAGGGAGCCGGCTCTTTGGGATCCGTTCACTTTAAAGAGCCGTTCAATTGGCTCCTTCTTATGATTACTCTTTTTTAAGAAGGAAGCCTGGGGTTTATTCATTCTATCCTGGAAATAATCATAGTTGAGAATAATGGGCTGAGATTAGGTCACAATAATATCAAGCTCAAATTTCCCACCAATATTTGAGTTTGCATTATCTTGAAATATTGATTATAGCTTCATTTGACATGTGTGGTAGTGATGGGATTCATGGCTTTTTGAAGAGCTGTTCCTTTCAAAGAGCCATTCAAAAGTACTTTTCTTTATTATTTTTTTGTTTGTTTTTAATAATTAAGATTAACTCATTAATCAAGGAAATAATCACTGGTATAGACTATAGCAAGATTTGGTTTCTAACTGGCACATCCAACCAAGACATACTCTGTTGGTGGAAATTATTCTAAAATATTTTAATCCTTAATATTACATTTAAAAATAAAAAAATGCTATAATATATTTTTTCAGAAATACAGGGAAAGTACAAGCAGTGGGTTAAAAAATACTCCATTAATACTTAAATAATCAAATCAGGAAGACATAATAAACATAAGAACAAAACTACTGGTGTGTAAACCTGAACTACTTTACAAAAAGGAGCTCAACTCCACATCTTTGATCCACACCTGCACAATGTAAACATGAATTACACACATATAATAAAAAAGTGCAAAGGGGTCTAAATAAAAGCTCGTGTGAAATAAATAAAATATCCCTGAAAAACAACACTTGCACTCTTTGTGGATTCTACTTCCACTATTTCTTACTCCTTAGACCCAGAC
>JAVQJG010030842.1:0-24148 GCA_036024015.1 Craterocephalus amniculus
AAAAAAAAAAAAAAAAAAAAAGCAACTGCATTATTAACCCATAATCCCATTATTATCCCATATTTTTTTTACATTTTATTTAATTTTCTTCAGGCTCTTTAAATATATATTTAAGTTTAATAAGGTTCTTCAACTTTTTACCCCTTAATTTATCCATCAGATTTGAATCAAAAAGGACTCCCAGATTCTTGGCATGTCAATGGCACCAACAGGCTTGATAATCCTAAAAAGATCGAGGGACCCAGACTTGGTATCATTTAACTGAATACAGTCATTAAACATCCAGAATTCTTCCTGCTGAAGGAAGGAAGATCACATTTTAAACTCAAATAAACTTGTATTTACATTTTGAAAAATGTCCCAGTGTGTAATCTCTGTTGTTGTCCATGTTTCAAGTGAACATGGATAAGTGAATGAATGAAACAGACGTAAACCACCAGCAGAGCCTCGCTGTCTGCAAACAGCAGATTCGGTTAAATGTGGAAGTTCTTTACGTTCCTGCTTTGTTCTCCCTGCAGGTATTATCAACGTGCTGTATCTGTTCTGCGCTGCCCTGACAGAGCATAAGATCTTGTTCCTGTCCAGCAGCTATCAGAGACTAACCGACGCGTGCCGAGGACTGCTGGCGATTATGTTCCCCCTCAAATACAGGTGTGCCTCCCCTTCTCAGTCTTCCTGCTGTGCTTTAAACTCTCTCTCTGGGCAATTTGGACTAATTTTTGTCATGAAGACATGTTTTATACAAATTCTGCTTTGTTTGTGTTTTTCCTCAGTTTTACCTACGTTCCCATCTTACCGGGAAAACTACTAGAAGTCCTGAGCACACCCACCCCCTTCATCATTGGTGTCAATTCATTTTTCCGCTCCGAGACACAAGAACTGGTAGGTTCTGGTTACTGCAAGCTAAAAGATGCATGAGACAAATTAAAATCTGCCCGGCTCGGGTGTCGCATGAAAAACAAAAGGAAAAAATCTGTTTAGAAGCAGAAATACTTCATCTGGTTGTAATAATATAAAACCATCTGTCTTTTGAGTTGTTATGAAAAGAGAAAAATCAATTTAAAAACATTTTACACAGGATAACACCTGTAAATATTTCCACTTGCATGTTCTATTCATTCAGACCAGATGCAACATAAAGCTGATTCTTTGTCTGAGAAGTAGAGGTTATTTTGGGATAACTACATTTTTAGGGGGCTATTTTTAAACATTATTAAGGTTATTAAAGCTTGTAAACATCACCTCCGGTCTAAATGGGGTAAGAAGTAGTGTTTCAGCAACAGTATGGAGAGAAGAAACTATTATATAAGTGGAAGCACAACGATGCAAGTGTGAACGTAAGGGGGCTTGTAGTGGAAGTAACCTGGATAACCTGGTTTGGGGGTGTAGTAGCCTAGTTAGAGAGGTGGGCTTTTGTTTAAGTCCCCAGTGTGACAGCAGAAATCATCCATTCTGGGTCCCTGAACAAGGCCTTTAACCCCCCAGCTGCTCCCCAGGTGCTGAAACATGGCAGCCCAGCGCTCACTAGAGTATCTACAGATGGTAAAATGCAGCGACTGATTTCCCATCAGGATTAATAAAGTAAACATAACAAGAATAAAAGACCTATAAGAGTGTGTGTAAGCAGTTTAATTCCCGCTTCCTGCTATAAACTGATTTAAATGTCATTTTCCCTCATTCACCGCTGTAATTGTTTTATGGGAGATTGTTGGCAGCAGAAAATGTTGGCAGCACACTCCCGGCACGAGGAGGAACAAAAGCCTCCTGAAGCACTCATGTTAAGGAAAAGCAGGACGAACACCTGCTGCTGCTTTCCAGCTGCAGGATGGAAATCTGAGCTGCCTGCAAACTGGTGGTAATCTCAGCGCTGAAGGCTTGTTAGACCTGAATTAGTCAAAGGAGGATTTCCAGGAGCAGACCCTCGTTTCAACTGAGACGAGGTTTGATTACTGGGGAGTCTGTTATGTAAACCTCCTCTGACCCATTAGAAACCGGTTCATCTGTCTTTTATTAAACGGCTCCTTCTGCCACCTGCCAACCTTCTTAGATTCATAAAAAACTAAAACAATGCTCTTTACAAACCAAACTGGATAAATTATACAAGCAACTTGAGAATAATGAGTGTCCCTCCCTCGTGATGAAAGAAAATAATACGCTCCTGTCTTATTAAGGCTTGTTGAGAGTGTAATGAATGTTGGTGGTAAACGGCTGCATCGTGCAACTCGCCGCAGCCGTTATCTCGGCCCACAACGAGATGCTGTGTTTTGTCCATCAGTCACCCAGCTATTATCAACGTCCAAGCAGTCATCAGGGTCGGAGGGCATCGTCTTGGCAGCCTCTCTGTCTGTCCGCAGCGACACACTCCATGAATTTGTGGTTTTCGATGTTTCGCATAATGAGCAGCTGCTGAGAGAGACGACTTTCTACGGCTCTGCTCAGTGTCACGCTGCTCTTTTTAGACAACAATCCAGAAAACACTAAGAGGAAATCATTTTTACATTTTTATTTTAAGCTGGATGTGATCATCGCTGATTTGGACGGAGGCACCGTGACCATCCCTGAATGTGTCCACATCTCCCTTCTGCCTGAACCCCTGCTGCAGCAGACCCAAACTGCACTATCCATGGTAAGAACCTCAGCCTGAACACACATCCGTACCGTCCTAAAATCTACTACTTGGCTCTGGGAATTGCTATAAATTATAAGTTGCAGGTTGTTTCTGCAAGACAAGAAAGTCCCTGATATCTTTTGGTGGAATAAGATGCATTTTTGTGGCTTATTCCTTTTACATCATCTTCTTTACATCCAAATCATGTTTTTATGCTGTAATTTTTTGCACATTAATGCGTTTTTCTTAGAGAACAGAGCTTTTATTTACATCTTTTCACTTTTAAATATCTTTTCAATTCATAGTTTTGATGACAGTACGATCTGATCAACCTCACATTTTTTTATTATTTTTGTGTCAAGTCATGTCCACGTGCTTCTGCAGCCCAGCTCTTATCAAACACTGGAGTCTCTTCCAGTACTCCAGTGCCAGCCCATTCTCAGAAATGCTTTTTATCTGTCTGAATGTGTAAACATGGTTTCCCAGCTTCCTTATTCTCTTATTGATATATTCAGAATGCATGGGTTTATGTTACTGCTGTTACGCTTTATTGTAGTAATATGTCATAACATATGTATAATAAAGTAGTGGGATTTGTTGTTATCGCATTGAATATCTCAGGTTTGTTGATTTTTAGGGATGTATTGCAGGAAATTGCACGCTTGCTATGTTGTCATTTCTTGGTATATTAGTTATGTGTAAATAAGTCGTCACTACTAGTCATGATCAACTAAATCGAAGCTTCCAGACTCGTCTGGGGGTTGGTCACGTTTTTGACAGGTGCATTGTGTTGCGCTCTGCTAAATCCTGCCATAAAGTTTGTTGTAATCACCCTTTAAATATAATTACAGCACTCATAAGCATGCTCTTTACTTATCTTTAACAGCCTTTATTATGTTTCTGTGTTGACAAACCGTCGACATGAGGAAGACTTTAAACACTGATTTACAGAAAACTCCATGAGTCAAAACAGAAACCAACTCCAATAAATGAAAGTTGCATGATAAATTTGCTATTACGTAGATTCCCAGCTAGATAACAAGCCTGAGCAGGAAATGCTGCAAGATCGTTTTCAGTAAGAGTTAGTGCTTTTTTCCCCCCTCATTTAAAGTTTTCAAATGAAAGAAAACTTTGAATGCTTCAGAAAGATGTTTGTGATAACAGGAATAATCTTATAAATTGTGGAATATTTATTAGCATTTCTCCTCAGTATTCTCACTTTTTGATACTTTGTATTTACATTCAGAAAGAATTCGGTTTTTTTAAAAATCAATATTAGAATGTGTTTCTTCACAACCAGCAACAATACTAAAAATAATCTATTAATTAAAGTAAAAAACACACACAGATTAAAATAAATGAAAAATCTATGTGGTTTATATGGTACTATATTAAAGCAATAAGCCCTGAGAAGCCGTGGGTTACAGGGATTTTACAACGGCGGAGGGGTGTGCTAAGGCCCGACGCGAAGGCCGTTGTAAAATCCCTGTAACCCACGGTTTCAAGGGGCTTATTGCTTTTATAAAACAGTTACCCTTCATATCGTGTATAAGATAGACAAATATAAACACTCGTAAAAAAAAGTCAACAATTAATTGTTAATAATGAAACATTATTAATGAGAACTATTTGCTCTCCTGCCAGTATGGTTGCCTAGCAACTCTAACCGGCAAATTCCACATACTTCACTCTGCTCCGCACGGCGCAGCAGCTACATAGCCAAGTTGTTCAATTAGCAGCATTTCACATACTCCGTTCAGCTCCGCTCTATTCCGACCTCTCCGGCCAAATTGGAAAGCAAGTCCATTTTTCTGATCCGTCAGTGCAGGCCGGATCAAGTTCCACTCCTCAGATCGCACCAAACAGGAACATGAATGCCGTCTACACCGGGTTTCTCAAAGTACAAACACGTAGACATGTAGCCGACATAAAAACACAGTGGTCTATGTTCAAAATAAAAAGCCATGGTCTTGATAACAAGACTTTATGACAACTCTAGTCTGCTGTGTGTGTGTTCGTGTCGTTCACATAGGTTTCAATAGGCTAAATCAGGGCTGTATGTTTTATTATTTTGAAAAGCCGTTTCCAGTAGACGCGCTTGCTCTTCACGCAGCTTGACGGAGCCAGGCGCATCAAGTGGGCGTTGTAAGGCCGCTGCAATGTACGGAACGGAGCAGAGCAGAGCATGTGGAATTTGCCGGTTAGGTTAAGTTACCATAGAACAGTTGATTGCTAAACGCTATGTCCGTTGACACTGGCGCAGGGATATTTGGTTATTAGGTCTTACCGGGCCTAGGTGTGGGGTTACAGTCAATATATCACGGCATGGAACGCTGCTCAGCCAATTAAAATTAAGGATGAGAAACACCCGTTTTATAATAAATGTTAGATCCACGTCCATGACCCAGATTTAGATCAGTTAACAAAAAGTGGATCAATTTCTCAAACTCAACTGTGTTTTGCGGCAGAATTGAACTTTTTTAAAAAAAAAGCTTTGTTATTAATCACATCTTAATTTGGATTTTGATTTATAGTATATCAGATAATCAGTACTTTGGCTGTTAAGAACCATTTGTGAGTATTTCACATTGCTTTGTTCAACTATTAACCTGTTTAACAACTGTAAGGCACTCTGAGAAATCATCATTCTCAGTCTCGTCCTCTTTAGTGGAGTCAGTTTGCTGCTGTTATGATTGCAGCCTCTTGTACGAGAAGATGAGTCATTTTATTTGATTATTATCTTTGTACAAAAAAAAGAAATTAGTTTATTGTAAGAGATTAGCAGACTTGTAGTAAACCAACCCGTTTTCCCACTACTGCTTGCGCAGGGCTGGATTTTTCTGCCATTGTCATGTTACTATGGCAGAGGGTAGGATGTGTTTATTTAGGAGAGGCTGGAGTCAGCGTTCTTGACTCAGACAGTGTTTCAGTGATGTGAAAAATTGGATTTTTTGGGGGGGATAGGATTTTCCCATGGATTCTACAGTATGTTACGCAACTGATCATGAAATGACTTTTTAAATGTTTAAACTCTTGGTTTTCATTTAATTAAATACTACCCAGTTTGCTTTTGTGACTTGAAAAATGCACTTTATTAGGTTCATCATGCAAGTACCAGGTTGGCTCTCCTTTTGCCTTCAGAATGGCTTTAATTCATAATGTTAATGTCTCGGATATTTAAGCATGGTATGATTATTTGTCAAACAGAAGATGGTACACTGAGGTCATAAAGGGATATTCATGGTTAGCAACAATACTCAGGAAGGCTGTGGTGGTTAGCCTTTTGGTCCAGTGGATATTTTCTATTTTCCAGACCAGTCTCTGTTAAACGTAGAGATGTTTGTATGTGAAAATCCCAGTAGATCAGCTGTTTCTGAAATACTCAGACCAACAACATGCCATGTTCAAAGTCTCTTAAATCACCTTTCTTGTAGTCTTTACCGTGTCTACATGACTAAATACATTAAATTGCTTCCATGTGGTTGGCTGATTATCTATTTGTGTTAATAAACAATTAATCCTTCATAAAGTGGCTGGTGAGTAGATGAATGATGTTAAATTAAAATAAACTAGTTTGGTTTGAGGGTGAATATAAATGTGGTAGAGTGCAAGGAGTTGTGTTTTAATTATCTACTTTAGTCCATTCTGATGTCATTTGATTTTATTTTTAAAACTGTGTTAAAAGTCAGCACCGCCACCCTCCTCCCTGTGAGAGTGCCTCAAAGATCCTCTAGGGTTTCATTTGGGTTTTCAGTAAAAGTTGGTTGGTGTTGTGGAAAGTTGACACCGATGTGTGTGAACCCTGTAATTACTGAGCTTGTTGTTTTATGTTGTCCCGTTCCAGGAATATTATATAGTCAAACCGTGTCAAAGTGTCCACAACAACCCTCTGAACTTGGGCTCACTGACTCAGGTCATCTGCTAAATACCTAAGATATTAAGACTTATAATAGCTCAAAATACAAACTGTTCTTGTGTAATTCAGTGACTGTCCTGCTTGTGTTTGTGTTTGTGTTGGCGGTGGCTGCCCTGTGTGCTTTATGGCTTGTAACCTGGAGACTGCTGTTGGGTTGTTGTGCTTGATCCTTATCAGTCATAGACAGGTTGACTGGGTTTTAAGCCTTTGTCCTCAGCCAGCAGAGCGCTCTGTGTGGACACTAAAAATGGAAGATACTGACTGTAATCTGACAGGATGGGACTTTTCCTGTAAGTTCAACCACCTCAGTCACATTTCAGCCAGTCTGACCTCCTACAGATAATTGTGAAGTTGCAACTCTGAACAGGTTAAAGTCACTCGTTTTGAATTGAATTTCCAGTGTTGATGATGATGATACAGATGATTCTGGAGGTCATAAGGCAGTAAACATCCTTCCTTTGCATTTGATGGGTTTGATACTAGACACAGTAAGTGAAGAAGAATAGGCTTATTACAATAAAGAATGCAGTTAAAATTATTTGGATACTTTAGTTACTTTTAGTGATTTTCGTGTCAGTAGAAGTGATTGTCTTGAATCAGCAAATGATATTGTTTCATATTGACTGAAGTGAATTTACAATGTCCGTCAAGCTTTCTACACAGAATTGAAATAAATATCTTAACATCTTCTTCAAGAAATATTTGTGAACTAACCTTTTTTTAAATTAAAACTTCAAATATCAGCGAATTACTTGAAGTAGCAAAGCTCTACTTTCAACCATCTCTTTACAGCTTTAGGGGTTAAATGAGCTTCTGACCTACAGCACATCTTTATCGATCTGCAGCTTTATGCCACCATGTAAATGTGGCCACAAATTACTCTTAATTAACCTTGAAGCAGATTAAACTGAGAGATCAAATAGCATTCACACTGGAAATGTTGCTCCCCCTACCAAACACACAACAACTGGCAAATACTCATCATTAGTTTGGGTTTCAGATACGTACTGTACATTTCCTTCGTTAGTTGGTCAGGATGTCTTCTTCCTCTTAAAATGAGTCATTAGATCAGCACAAAGTTTATTTATTGTTATTTTATAGTATTTGTTTATATTTTAAAAAGATGATTTATTACTTACAGTTAAAGGTAAAGCTAATTATTTATATGAATATGTAGTTTGAATGTATTTTATTTAGAATAATGCTTAAAGGACACAGAAAAGACGCAGTTTTAAATGTTCTGAATTATTACTTTCCTCCCCTAGACCGTCATTCTTAAATTTACAGCCCAATGATTAGTATGATACCACAACATTTCTGCTGGAATGCTGCTATCTGAGACGTCCTCTGGTTACAACTCGGCTCATATGCAGCAGGAAGCCGAGCAGCAGAAGGGCAGGGAGATGTGGTCACTTCTGATTTACGAAGGCTTTGTGCTATATTGCCGTTGCAGGTTTTGGATCCGGAGCTGGAATTCGCTGATCACGCCTTCCCCCCACAGTCCATGCAACCCTCTGCACTCAAGATCCAGGCAAGTTGTTAAAATAACCAGAAGCTCATTGTTTTCAGAATGAATGTGTTTTAATATAACAGCAATAGAGAGATGACAGGAAGTGAGAGGTTAGACAGGCTGTGATGTTTGGACAAGTTAAAGACCTTTTATCCACTATTTTAGCCATCAGTGAGTCAACAGTGAAATTAAAGAGTCTTCAGTTAACTTGACCGTTGTGTTTGTTTCAGGATAAAGAGATCAGAGCAGTCTTCCTGTGGCTGTTTGCCCGACTTTTCCAGGGCTATCGCTGGTGTTTACATATCATCCGCATCCACCCAGAACCTGTGATCCGCTTCCATAAGGTACACAGACACGCAGTAAATAAACCTGCATCTACAGCTGGAAACCAGTCACCTGACCTGATCAGTTTCCTGCTGATGTGTTTCCACAGGCGGCCTTCCTGGGCCAGAGGGCGCTGGCAGAGGATGACTTTCTCATGAAGGTGCTGGACGGCATGGCGTTTGCAGGTTTCGTGTCTGAGAGGGGTCCTCCATACAGAGCTACGGATCTGTTCGATGATGTGAGTTGAACCACTCATGATTCGTGTTTTATGCATTTAAACTTGTGACTTAGAGGACGAAAATCAGGACATGGTAATTATAAATGCTCATGAGAACAGCATAGATGTCCTTCAGCTGCTAGTATTAACTGATTATATAATGATTATAGAAAATGGTGTAATTGGTGCAGTTATTTTCATTGTCAGGAATTATTTACACTTTCTGTCTTTGAATGTGAAGATTTTTAAATTTGATTGATTCACTTTAGTTTACCCCCTGTTCTCTGGTTTCTCCATATTTGAATTAGTGTTGTAGAAGTTATGGGTAATACATAATCGTTGCTGACGGGCCAGAAGATTTATCCATAATGCTGGTTAGTTAAAACAAACAGTTTTCTAAAAAGATAAAATATACAAACTTGAAATACTATATCAAACCATTGAGAACCTCACACTAGATTATTATTGGTTTCTGTTTATGTGGATTTGTGCGTAGGTTACCTCTGCTGCTGGATTTTATGTTGTCTGTAGATGTGAAATGTTAAAAGCGCTGGGTGGAAACAGGAAATAAGCTAATTTTGTATTATTTTAAGATGTTCAATTAATTTAAAGAAAGAATTGTCATATAATGGTGGTAAAATTAGACTAAAGATTCCTTTTAATTAATTCAAATACTGGCAAAAACCTCCTGTGTTTCCTCTGAATGTAGAGCCATCGTAATCAGCTGAAACGGATAATAAGGATAATTGTTAACTTTCTACAGTAAAGCTCTATTTGGCAGTCACATCTTTCATTAAATTCAGCTTTGATTTTGTTTCTGTTTCCGCAGCTCGTCGCCAACCAAGTGGAGCGGATCCGACAAGAGGAGTCCTGCCCTCACAAAGTCATGAGCCACGTCAAGGAGCTGGCAGAGCAGCTCTTCAAAAATGTTTGTTCCTACATTCAATGAGAAATTCATGAACATAAAAGTCAAGGAATATCTTGTGATTTCCGTTCATCCTGTTCATTCTATTTCTCTCCCTCCAGGAGAACCCCTACCCGGCTGTGGCCATGCACAAAGTTCAGCGGCCGTCAGAAAACAGCCAAAACAGCAGCCAGAGTCAGACGCCCTTCCCTGTTCTGGATGAGGTCGCGGTGCAGCTTTTCATCGATCACGCTGCTGCCAAGCTCAAGAGCGCACCTCCTGTGGTCAAAGCGGAGATGAAGAGCATGGTGCCGTCTGGACCGCCGCTAGGTGAGCTGCAGGAAGGATTGATGAGAGCGGGAACTGACTGAAACACCCTTTAGAGTCTGCTTTTATACATTTTATCTAACACATTGTGTATTAATGAAAATCTAGATGCAAAGACTAAAAGGACTGTAAGGATGAAAGAGAGTTACGTACAGTAAAGGTTGCTAACACTTGGTTAGAGTTCAGTAGACGACTGTGGGTGGTGGGGTTTCACCGCTAAGTATGTGAAAGTCATCTCCACTCAGACCTCAGACTTCCTCCATGAACTTTTCACTTCAGATGGATGGTCTCACAGCGTGTGTTTAATGGGATTGAACCCACTGTGACAGCGATGCACGAGTTCCTGATCAGCCTTTTGTGTCTCCACAGGAGACATCGTGGACAGGAACGGCAACGTGATGGCCAACAGCGCCCGCAGGCTGGAGGTGGTCAGGAACTGCATCACATACATCTTTGAGAACAAAATGCTGGAGGCCAAGAAGGTAAAACAGAGACATCATTCTCTGCATGACTCAGCAGTTTGTTTTGTCTTGTTTTAAAACCAGGCAGGATCCACTTTTACTTGTTTTATTTCCCAGATTCTAATTCTTTGAATGATTTTGTTACTTTTGAATCGCAAATGTTTTTTTTAATCTCCTGTTTCCAGCTGATGCCAGCTGTGCTGCGGGCATTAAAGGGTCGAGCAGCGCGAGTCTGTTTGACGCAGGAGCTTAACCAGCACGTCCTGCAGAACCGAGCCGTGTTGGACGACCAGCAGTTCGACTACATTGTCCGCATGATGAACTGCACCTTACAGGTGAGCAAAAAGCTAAGTGTGTGTCTTCATCCTGGTCATTTATGGGGAGGCAGGTGAAAGTGGAAAGGAAAAACTCCCTTTTAACAGGAAGGAAAAACGTCCTGATGAACCAGATTCAGGAAGGACGGTCGTCTGCCGTGACCATTTGGAGGTGGAGAGGAAGGAAAGAGGGTCAGGGTGGTGCTCAGTACGACAGGGGATGTCCAGCAGCAGTCTTAGCCTAAGCAGCATCGCTACAAGGTTGTCGAAGGGTCAACAAGTCATCCCTAACTATAAACTATTAAAAAGCAAAGTTTAAAGCCCAATGTTAAAAGTAGAGAGGGTTTCTGCTTCTAAAACCCAGAACTGAACTGATTATACTTTTAAACTCTTCAAAGCACATGTAAACCTGCAGTCTGAGAGCAAATGTTTAATATTTAACTGTTAGATTTTTCAGATAGAGTGAAGCTTGGTTATAAAGAGCTTTGTATGAGTAAAATTTTATATTTTATCCCGGATTTAACAGGGAACCGGTGAAGAGAAGCCAAATCCCCTCACACCCTCACATTACACTGAAAAAGAAGAAAAAGACAAAATAGCATTATTCAGCTTTACTTTAGGGCAGAAACTGGGTCTTTTGTTTTATTGCCCTGTGTAGCTCAAACAGACCCCGAGTGTCTGTCAGAGGAGATTTTATTGCCTTTGCAAGATCTCTCTAATGTTTGGAGAAGACGGCTAGAAGTTGTTTCAGCTGCGGCGATGACCTTCTTATCACAACAATCACCAACATTTGTAACAGCTTCTGGGGGAGCTGGTTCTTTCTGCTGAGTCACAGGAAGTGAAGTCTCTGCTTTGCATCCTCATTTCATAACTCAGAATGGTTAAAACTACATTTATCTGCATGCATGCCTTGTTTGCTCTTGCATGAAGCCAAGCTGGTTACTGGTGGGCGTTTGTGTGATGACTTACCCATTTAACCCTAAAAAAGATGTTAATCTGACCTGAAACTGGTCCCGTTTTTATGTTGTGCATGTGTGATATTCATGGTTTATTTGTACTTTTTAGGACTGCTCACATATGGACGAACATGGGATTGCAGCTGCCCTTCTCCCCCTGGTCACAGCATTCTGCCGAGTGAGTTAAAACCCAGCATCATGGGGAAAAAAAGAAGACTATTAAAGTAGTTAATCTTCTTCATAAAAAAACTCTCTTGTCTTTGCCTGGCAGAAACTGGGTGCAGGCATCACCCAGTTTGCCTACAGCTGTGTACAGGAGCACATGGTGTGGACCAACATGCAGTTCTGGGAGGCCATGTTCTACGGCGACGTCCAGAATCACATCAAAGCTCTGTACCTGGAGCCGGAGGATGGAGACCAGCGGAAAAACTCTGTGAGCGTCATTTCTGTGAAGATCCCATCAGCGTTTCTGTTGCTGGGCATTTTTTTCATCCTCCAATCTGCTACCAGGACCAGCAGGACGGCTCCAGTGGCTGCAGGGAAATCAGTGCCCTGGAGCTGGCGTCGGAGCAGAACCGCCTGTGGCCGACGCTCAGCAAGGAGATGCAGATGGAGCGCGTGCAGAAGGAGGAGAGCACGGTGTTCAGCCAGGCCATCCACTACGCCAGCAGGATGAGCTACCTGCTGCTGCCGCTGGACACCAGCAAGAACCGGCTGCTCCGGAGCTCCGGCCTCGGAGACGTGGAGAGCGTCAGCAACAGCTACGTCACAAACAGGTAGAGAAAGAGCCACCGTGTCAGATGAAACAATGACGGCGTCTTTGCATCGTTGGAAAAGAAAATGAAGCTTTGTTTCGCTGTTTGGCAGCATCGCTGGCAGCATGGCGGAGAGCTACGACACGGAGAGCGGCTTCGAAGACGCCGAGAGCTCCGACGTGGCCAACTCCGTGGTTCGCTTCATCAACCGCTTCGTAGATAAAGTGTGCAACGAGAGCGGCGTCACGAACGAGCATCTCAAGGCTCTCCACACGATGATACCAGGTACGCCGTCAAAGCCACCCATCTCCGTCTGCACCAATCGGAACAAAGCAAACCTGATGGAGAAATGTCCCCGCAGATATCGTCCAGATGCACATCGAGACGCTGGACGCAGTCCACAGGGAGAGTAAGAGGCTGCCGCCGATCCAAAAGGTAACCAATTCCTATTTTTACATCCCACTGGACAAAGGCCATGCAGCACCCCAGCAAGCCCTGCCCACTCCCCTCTCCACCAATCCCTACAGCTCAGGCTCACAGTGTCACGGCAGGTATGTCTGTCCCCCGGAGACAGAGCAGTGTTACTCACAGCACGCCTGAGCGATGCATGCTGGGTGATCGCTGGTTGATCTCTGATGAGGCCGGAGGAGCTCAGAAGTTCCCGGGTCCAGCAGAGCCGAGTGCCTTCAGAGCGAAGGGTGCTGTTCGTCCTGCATGCTGTGTGTCGGAGAGGGACGGCGGCTGGAAGCGGGGTCCTCTTGCAACATCTCGTCAGCATCTTTGCCATTTTCCCCCCTCAGCTTCAGCGGCTGGGGCTCCTGTAGTTTAGGAAGGAAATTCTCCTTTGATTGTGCTGTGACTGGAATGTGTGGCCATGCGGGACTTTATTATATTTTTTATGGGAGGAGGGGTTGTTTAGGAAGCTCCCCGGGCCTCACTTGGGCACAGGAAGTCATTTAAGGATCCAAAAGGACAAAGTTCATTTTATTTTTGGAAGCGCTCAGAAATCCACTCCCCTTTAATCGAGCTTGGTACTCCGGAAATTCTTGGAATAACAGACTTGGGGTGTTTTTAAGGAAAGCGAAACGAACGTCACAGCTTATAAACAGATCCAAGAGAACACCGTGCATCTTTCTGTATATTTATTTTCTAGTTAATAAACCATTGCTGCCAAAATCCCAGCAGACTGACTGGACTGGCTTGGGTTTTGCTGCCCTAAATGTAGTTTTTTTTACGTTAATCTGTCGTCCAACTCCCCGTTCACTGCAGGCATGGTTGTGAAAGCATGCGACTGGCTGTTTGTCAAGTTTTCCTCTACTTTTACTTTTCATCAGAGTTTTCTGTAACTTCTTTAATCTTCCTGCTCTTCTTCCTTCCTCTGTGCAGCCCAAGCTGCTGAGGCCGACCCTGCTCCCCGGGGAGGAGCTGGTAATGGATGGCATGAGGGTCCACTTGATCCCCGATGGCCGCGAGGAGGCGACGGGGCTAATGGGAGGTCCGCCTCTTCTTCCTGCCGAGGGTGCCATCTTTCTCACTACCTATCGCCTTATCTTTAAGGGCACGCCGACTGACCCGTTAGGTAAGAGATGGCACTAAAAGAAGGTCAGATCTGAAAATGTTAGCTGGGTTTCGGGGTGTTTTCATCTTTTGCTTGTTTTTTCCTTGTGAAGTGGGTGAGCAGGTTGTGACTCGATCCTTCCCCATCGCCTCTCTGACCAAGGAGAAGAGGATCTCAGTCACGATAACTATGGATCAGTTTGTCCAGGAGGGGCTGCAGCTGCGATCCTGCACCTTCCAGGTATCCCTCTCCCTCCAGCCACACACTCCCACCCGCCAGTAATATATATAAATCTTCTCTTTTCTCACTGTTTTTTCTCTCTCTTAGATGGGCTATATTATCCTAATTATTATTACTTATAGTATATTTAATCTACGCAATTATTTTAATCATTTGATTTATATTGTCTTAATCGATAATCAGGAGAATTAACAATCGATTATCGATAAATCATTCATATTTATACACTAAAGTTCAGTATTTATAGCCTATATTTGAATGAAGCGAGAAAACCTGGTGTGTTTCCTTATTTAGATTTTCATTACAAGATGAACGACTCTTATGGGAGCTAAATGGGATTCATTCACTGGTTACGCTTGAAAATATGCACTTGCATACAACTTCAGCACAAGTTCAAAGATGCATTCGATTAATCGATTAAAAGATAATGTAATCGATAAAAACCTTAACGATCAATTAATCCACCATCGATTAAGTATGCCCATCCCTAATGCCCAATGAAAATGTAATATTTAAACGTGCTAATGCTTATTTTGGACCGCTTCGTCATGAGTCTAGATTGACATTATTCATTTATATATTCATTATTGTTTTTTCATTTTTTTGTTCCTTTTCTTTCGATACTATCTTTTTTTTTCCTCTTCTCTCTTGTCTCTAACATCTATTATTGTTTTTCTTTTCACAATTGCTGTTCCACAATCGCACTGTAAATATTACCAAACTTGCAATAAAAAAATACAGGAAAATAAAAAATAAGTAAAAAGAAACAAGCAAACAAAAAATTTTATATACATATATATATATATATATATATTTATTATATATATATATATATATATTATATATAAAAATCTTCAACCCTGAAGTGTGCTTGTCTCCGTGTTTCATCCGCAGCTCATGAAGATTGCATTCGATGAGGAGGTCGCCTCAGACCTGGCTGAAGTTTTCAGGAAGCATCTGCACAAGTTGCGTTACCCTCAGCACGTCCAGGGCACCTTCGCCTTCACCGTGGGGCAGTGCAGCAAGATGGTGGTGGAGCACAAGACCAAGGACAAGAACCAGTCACTAAAGTGAGGAAGCAAACCTGACGGCACGCACATTTTTTCCAACCGATTTTAACGCTACTTTTCTGTCATTTATTGTATTGACTGTCTACCATATGTACATTATATCCTCTCTTGTGCAGTCCGGTGCTTCCCTTGCTTTTTCTCTACCCAATCATCCTGCTCTCCTTTTGTGGTCACACATTTCTTGTTTCTGTTTTTAAGCTTAAGCTGTATTATTTTTTAACATGTAATGTTTTCCTTTTTAGGACATTTTCCAAAAACTTTGTGAAGAGTGCCAAGAGGACCATCGGCCGGCAGTATGTGACCAGGAAGAAGTATTCTCCACCCACATGGGAAAACAGGAGCAGCTTCCAGTCGGAGTTAGATGAAGATGAAATCTCTGGTATTAAGATGGAAATTAAATCCTCTCCTTGTTTTCTTTTGAGTTTCATTTAGTATTTTCTGTTCTCTCTAATTCAAACTTCAGCAAAACTCGTATTTAGATGATTTTAAATGCAGATTTTTTGTGTTCCCCTCACAGTCTCAGAGGAAGTGGAGCCGAGCTCCCTCACCCTGTCCTCCACCATCCGCTCTTCGGACAGACAGACCATGAGCAACGTAGTGGAGCGCGCCTGCTGCCGGGACTACCAGCGTCTGGGTCTGGGAACGCTCAGCAACAGCCTGACGCGCTCAAAGAACGAGCCTTTCAGGATTTCCACTGTTAACCGCATGTACACCGTCTGCAGGAGGTAGGGACAGGACGCCATGCAGATGTGACCGGACGGAGGATTCAGAGGTGGATGTATAAACGTGTGTGTGTGTGTGGGTTTTCCAGCTACCCCGGCCTGCTGATCGTCCCTCAGAGCATCCCAGACTCCACCATCCAGAGGATCTCCCGCTGCTACCGACAGAACCGCATCCCAGTCGTCTGCTGGAGGAATTCACGGACCAAAGCTGTGCTGCTGCGCTCGGCTGGCCTTCATGCCAAGGGGGTGGTGGGATTCTTCAAGTCCCCCAATGCACCTTCTGCAGGTGGGATATTAGTTTGTCTACAGAAATCAAGTTTGTGATCTGCAGAAATAAAGATCGCCTTCACTTTTATGTTGCTAAGACACATCTATTTTGACCTGGAAATTACGATGAAAGCCAGTTCCTGTCAGACTTGCAACCAATAAGAGATTATAGTAGATGTTTGTATCCAATCAGGAGCAGCCAAAGATCAATATGGGGTCAAGAAAGTTAAATGTGTGTCTAAAAAGAACAAAAAGACTTGGTCACTGTTGATCTGTTTGTTATTTCTCAGGCTTAAATTGTGTTTTATCTATTAATTTATTAATTTTTACATCATTTTAGCCTCTTAATTTGTCAACTGAGGCTGAGAAAAAAACATCTTGGAGTTTTAAGAGTTAAAGGGGGGAAATTGCAGGTTTAGATGTTTTTTTGTTTGGAAATATAAGATAAAAAACCCCAGATTTTCTGCTACTAAAATGTACTGGAACACAAGGTTTTGTTGATGTTTTCTCCCCCTCTGTGCAGTCCCCTCTCAGGCAGACTCCACCAGCCTGGAGCAGGACAAATACCTGCAGGCCATCATCAGCTCCATGCCGTCATACAGCGAGAACAGCGGCAGGAACACGCTGAGCGGCTTCACGTCCACACACATGAACACATCCGGTGAGTGCGAGAGGAGCCTCGCTGATCTCCGGGTTTCTCGCATCACTCGGCTGATCGTATCTTTCCTCTGCAGACTCTTCTGATAAAATGAGAAACCCCAAGATTGGAGCTCTGATGAAGCAGGTGATGGGCGGCAAGGAAGACGTTCCCGGCACCTTCAGCAGAGGAGGTGAGATGCTGTTGCGAGTCTCCGTGTTTTTTAAAAAGTCTTAAATCTTGTTTCTGAAACTGGGACCGGACAGGAGGGATGACCGACCAGTCGGTCCACCGTTTGTAGTAGGATGAGTTTGTGTGTGAGTCGGCGAGTGAGAGCATCCTCCGTTGTGTAGCGTTGTTGGTTAACTGGCCGTCTCTGTCGTTTGACCTCAGCTGTTGGTCAAAGGGCGAAAGTCATCTCCCTCTCTCAGCCCAAAGTGTCTGGCAAGGCCAAGAACCCTCCTAGAGGTACAGTAGGCCACGCCCCCTCCACCTCTTCCTTCACTCCTGTCTAACCAATCAGATTTCTGCAACTGTTTGCCATCATCCTTGAAATTGTACTGTCTCTGCGGACTAATGGTGTGTCGCCGCTGCTTGTGTTGACCGTGGCGTGCATGCTGCTGCTGCTGCAGCGGTGCTGTCTGACGTCCTGTTTGTTGGTTTTTTATTGTTTGATTCTTCCCTCTGCTGAACGTCAGCAACAATGATCATAACATCGCTGTTTCTCTGATAGATGTAGCGAAGTGGACTAAGTAGTTTTCAGTCATTTCTACATTCTTTACCAGCATGGATGTGAATAACAGTCTGGCTGGTTCCGCTTTAAAGGGGAAGTATAGTTTTTAAATCAAAAATTTAATACTGTGACTTTTTTTATTTAACAATTCTAAAATTCATTTAAAAGAGAAAATAAAAAATCGAATATCGTGATTTTTTTATTTCAAAATTTTAAAATAAATATATATTTGTTAAAAAAAATGTTTAAGTGCAAAATTTTTTTTTTTATTCCATTTTTATTATTTTTATTAATCTTTTTTTACTTGTCTTGTTGGGCTTTATTGTAGCAGAATGTTGGTCTGGATATTGTGTTGTTTTTTCCTATTTGAAATTAAGAAATAAAAATAGCAATAATTTTTGTAACATTTGCACAAAAAATCTGCAATATTGAAGAATCATGAGAATCGCAATTTAAATCGAATCGACACACAAAAATTGTAAAAGAATCGAAACGGAAGGAAAGCATATCGTCTTAGTATTTTTCAACCTGGACCTTTTTTGTAGCATGAAATATGATCCTTTACTCACCCAGACAGTTTTGGTGCAACTTGAACTCCTTCGGAAGATATTTAGATCCACTCGCGATCAGCATATATCCATTTATAATATATATTATGGAAGCGGGAAAATAGGTCCAGGTTGAAAAATGCAGAACTTCCCCTTTAACAGCTCAAAACAAGCCAAAAAAAAAAGGGATTCACGGTGAGGTTGGATGATCAGGTTTGCATGTCACAGCTCATTAAGAGTCTGCTTTGGGTGTGTTTGTGTGGGCACATTACAGGGAAATGGGGCAGTATCCGGGGCAGCGGTCGTCTAAGTGCCTACAATCCAGATGTGGGGACACGTCTGGCTGGGAAAGAGTCTCCACAGCCCAACGGAGGACCGAGCGAAGCGCTTTTCCTCCGCCAGCAGAGAGCTTACCTCTACATCATCGGGGATAAAGCCCAACTAAAGGTGACTCTTAGCTCTGATTAGCATAAATAAAGAGATAAAGAACATTAAGTGACATGAAGTAAAAAAGGGAATAAATGAATCTGCTTTGTCATAAGATGATTGGATGGTTGTGGTGTTTCCAGGGAGGAAAGCAGGACTCATTCCAGCAGTGGGAGGTGATCCCCATCGATGTTTGTGACGTGCGGCAGGTTAAAAACAGCTTCAAGAAGCTGATGAAGGCATGCGTGCCGAGTTCGCCGACATCGGACCCAAACACGAGCTTCCTGCGCTGCCTGGAGGAGTCGGAGTGGATGGCCCTGGTAAGTCCAGCTTCCCAGCGCCGCTCGTGTTTGCCCGTTCCGCTGTGATCCGCTGACACTCTGTCCACATGTGCGTCCAGCTGCACAGGGTGCTGCAGGTGTCCGTCCTGGTGGTGGAGCTCCTGGACAGCGGCTCGTCGGTCATGGTCAGCTTGGAGGACGGCTGGGACGTCACCACTCAGGTCAGACTGGGAGACAGAAACCGTGTCTTTCATGGGATATTTTCAGGAGCGACCTGTGGAGCTAACGCAGCGCTTGCCGATGATTGCAGGTGGTGTCCCTGGTGCAGCTGCTGTCCGATCCCTACTACAGGACCTTTGATGGTTTTCGGCTGCTGGTGGAGAAGGAGTGGCTGTCGTTCGGTCACAGGTTCAGCCATCGCGGCGCTCAAACGCTGGCCAGCCAGAGCAGCGGCTTCACCCCCGTCTTCCTGCAGTTCCTGGACTGCGTACACCAGGTAGGACCATTTAGCACCATGAAACTATGGACGCTATGGAACATTTTCCGTTTGTTCCAGATGATGTTTTGGTAAAGAAGTTAATTACAAATGAGTGGATAAACATGTCTGGATTTTTCTGCTTTGACTTTTTTAGTAACCAGTAACAGAAGTATGGGCTCCTTTGTGTAGAGCTTTCATTCAGTGGTTCACAGAGATCTGAATGTGCAAGAAGCCTTAATTTACTGAGGTTAGCTTCTGATTTATCTCACAACAGGTGATTCCACTGCTTTCTTTTGGGGACCGTAACCACATTAGACCAGGTCCTGCTGAAAAACTCAAAGACATAAGACGGTCCGACGGACCGAGTTATTCTCCAGAGCTTGTAGATTTATTAACACACAGATTTTTATTTGTAAAACCTTTATTTGCATTTTAACAAGTTTATTAATCTTTAGCATCTATGTCAGACCAGGTGCTGTTAAGGATCCAGGTTCAAGTAGCACAGTCACCTAGTATTACCTTTCTTGGTATTACTGCTGCAAATTGCTTTGCTAATCTAAAGTCTGATGTCCTGAGCTGGCAGTGCAGGGAGGTCCCTATGATGACGGAGCCATAAGAAAATTCAAACAGAGAAATATTTTTTAGTATAATTTGTGTTAAAGTAGAGAGTCCTGGAAAAGAATAACAGTTTTTTTTTCCACCTCTTAATTAAAATGAAAACCTTTTTGCTTTCATTTCTGCGTTCATTTGTGGGATTTATGCCCCTACCAGTTTATTTTTAGATGCATCTT
Organism: Craterocephalus amniculus; assembly: GCA_036024015.1. Taxonomy (NCBI): domain Eukaryota; kingdom Metazoa; phylum Chordata; class Actinopteri; order Atheriniformes; family Atherinidae; genus Craterocephalus; species Craterocephalus amniculus. Next base: position 20,044 of record JAVQJG010030842.1, read on the forward strand.
ACAGTTATTCACATTTTTCTCAGCATCTGTTCACAGTAACATCGTGGATTTAGCTCCAATCCGCCATGTGGCTAAAATCTGGACCTGTTAAGCTTTTTCTGCTGTTGCTGATACTTCAAATGGTGCCAGACATGATTTTTTTTGGCTTTTGATGCCAATAAGAAGACTGCTGACAGCTTTGCTCCAATTGAAACAGAGATATTTCATCATAAGCAGATTCAACATGGCAACACTTGGCGTTGCAGTCAGAGATGGAGCTAAACTTGTATTGATTGTAGATATCTGATCACATTTTTACCTTCTCATTAATCTTAAAGCTCGTCTTTAAAGGACATGCATGAAGCCTTCTAAACTTTATCAGCAGGCCTCTGTTTTCCTTTGTTTCCTTTGTTCTGCAGTGTCGATGTTAACTCAGACGTTATTTCCTGATCTTCTGATCAGTGACGTGGCTTCACCGTGTTACAGAAATAGATCTCATTGTGGTTTTGCTGTCTGAGACGCTGCTAAATAATCTGATGTCTGACATTAAATGTTCCTACAAGAGAAGATGCATGAAAAAAAAGCTGATGAATGTCATTCTGTCCACCTCAGATCCACCTGCAGTTCCCCATGGAGTTCGAGTTCAGCCAGTACTACCTGAAGTTCCTGGCCTACCACTACGTGTCCAACCGCTTCCGCACCTTCCTGCTGGACTCGGACTACGAGCGCATCGAGCTGGGTAAGCTGCAGCGTTACTGCCGCTTCGTTCAAAGACGAGGGCGCAGGTCTGAGTCGCTGATCTGTGTCTGAATGCAGGCGTGCTGTATGAGGAGAAAGGCGAGAGGAAAAGTCCTCAGGTCTGCAAGTCTGTGTGGGACTACATCGACAGGCTCAACAAGAAAACGCCCATCTTCTACAACTACATGTACTCTCCGGAGGATGATGAGGTGAGGGCGGCGATGGGGTTTAATATCTCACAAATCACACGAAACTTAATGGAGGAAATTGCAATCAGAAGCTCACTCTTTGGGTGAATTATTGTAAGCTACGGACAATTCTCTCCTTTCGAGAACGTTTTTCAATCCAGCTGTTAAGTGCAGTGTTTTTTCAGGGAACTTTACATGTAAATTCCACCGTGATACGTTCATTATACGTTGCATTTTGTGATAAAACCAGTAAGTTAGCGAACTTCCTTCACACTTCCTGTTGGTCTCTCAACCAATGGGATGCTCAGATTTCTTCCGCATTTGTTTTTATGATGGTGACATCCAATTCAAGCAGCCAAATATCAGCTTGAGATGAAATAGTTATCTTCCAGAATCGAAAACAATGTAAGAAAGTTTAAGAAAAAGTAATACAAAGTAGACAAAGTAATGAAAATCTCCCTTGGCCAAAACAAACGGAAATAAATATTAACAACATATGAACATGGAAATTATTGAAAAAGTGACGGGAAAATGAGTGGAAAGGGATAAAAATATAAAAATGTGATTAGTTTTAGTTGTGTTTATGTTAGAAGTTTGGGATCTTTTTCTCCTGATGGCCAAGGTCTGGGAGATCCATTTTTGAAAATGAAAAGCTTGTACATTGTTGATCTGTGTCTTTTTTAAACTAAATTCCCGTGACATAAAATTTCCGTTTTGGTTTTTCTTTTGCTTTTATACTCATAACTATTGATCCATTAATGCAGCATCATTTTAGAAAACATATTATTGCCCTGGTTGTCCTGTAAATAAAGATGTTCTTTACTTGACTGTGAATGAAAGGGTTGAGCTCATACATGCATTAATAGGCAGAGAGGTCAGGCGGACAAAAAGGATGGAGGCAAACCAGCTGCAGGGGCGGATTTAAGCGTTTTTTGTGCTCCAGGTGTTGCGGCCGTACACGTTCGTCTCCAACCTGAAGGTGTGGGACTTCTACATGGAGGAGACGCTATCCGAGGGGCCGCTGTACGACTGGGAGCTCAGGGGCCGGCCGGAGAGCTCGGCGGAGGAGACGGCAGAGAAACCCGACACAAGTGCCCCGAAATCCCAGAGGCGTGTGGTGTGGCCGTGTTACGACAGCCTGAGCAAGGCGGTCCCTGACGCCATCACCAAGCTGCTGCAGGACCTGCAGAGTCTGGAGGCCGAACTGGGACAGACGTCGGAGAAGTGGAAGGACACGTGGGACAAGATCAAGACCACGCAGAGGACGGAGACCAAACTGGAAAGCAAGGTGGGACCAAGGTTTGTTTTCCCCCCTAAAAGAAGAGTTTGTATTGTTTTGGTAACTTTGGCGTTTCTTCCTCTGCAGCCGTCGTTCTCCAGCTCCTTGCTCATGTCCTCCAACCTGAGCCACCAGCGCCGCTCTCAGGGCGTCTACCTGCAGGAGAGCGGCGTCGGCTCCTCCATCAATCTGGGTCTGGACTGCGAGGCCAGCGCCACCTCCACGCCGGTGGCGGGCCGGCCGAGCACCAGCACGCTCTACAGCCAGTTCCAGAGCACCGAGAGCGAGAACAGGTACGAGCCGTAACACGCTTCAAAGCCTTGTGCGCTTGTGTGGCGTTTGAAAATGATCTCATCGTGTCTGAATTTCTGCTTCCCTCCAGGAGTTTTGAAGGCATCCTGTACAAGAAAGGGGCATTGCTAAAACCCTGGAAACCGCGGTGGTTCGTCCTGGATAAGACCAAACATCAGGTGAGATAGACGTTTGTTTTTATAGCATCTTAGACCGAATCCTGCACCTCTAACATTGCGCCCGTCTCCAGCTCAGATACTACGAGACGAGACAGGACAAGGACTGTAAAGGGGTGATCGAGCTGGCCGAGGTGGAGTCCGTCACGGCGGGGACGCCCGCCTTGGGAGCGCCGAAAAACATTGAGGAGAAAGCCTTTTTTGATGTGAGCTTTATAACAACTGGGAGATGAGTTTAATCTTTACTTGCCCCATCATCAACATCCTCTTTTTCCTCTAAACTTTCAGCTCAAGACGACCAAACGAGTGTACAACTTCTGCGCCCAGGACAGCCTGAATGCTCAGCTGTGGATGGACAGCGTCCAGAGCTGCCTGTCGGACGCGTAGAAGAGGAGGCCGGACCGGGCAGTGATGAACAAAGGAGGGGAAGGGGCCTTTCACCACTGAAGCTCTTCTCTGTTTGCTAGTGTTGAACTAATACTCGTACATCACAATGTTTTTTTGTTTATTTGTTATATAAAAAGTGAAAAAGACAAAAAAAACAACACAAAAAGAACCACTTCCTGTTATAGCTACAGCCTCTCACCTCCCCACCAGTCTGACCACTATGTGTCTGTGTGCACCGAAGCAATGCATATTCAAGCACGTCGTTGCATTTCTGCAGCTTGGACCAGCATGAAGATCTTTCCAGACCCCCCCACCTGCTCCCTTTACCTTACTAACCCCACTCAACCTTTAAAAAAAACACTTTGGGGAGGAATGACGGAGGAGCTGCAGTCAGCCTGGACTCATTAGACTGGATCTGAAAGACCTAACCAGTGGGTAGATGGACCAAAACCGCCCCGGGGAACAAACACTGACTGGTTAAACTCTTCTTCTTGTCCTCAGAGGCCTCTGCTTTCACTGCCTGATGTAGCCCATTTACAGCGTCTGAAGAGTAGGGTGAAACGTCGACGGTTCATGAAGGATCTCAGTTTCTTTTAAAGTTTTTATTCTTTTTCTACAATCTGAAATTTCTACCATAAAGAGATATAAGACAAAAAACAGCCCTCATTAAGCTCCGCAGGTGGTAAACGACGCACGGTGAAAGAAACGGTTGAAGATCAAACCAGGAGAGCCAGGGCGAGATTTTTATTTTTTTTTAAGAGTCCGTCAGGTATTGAGAGTGTCAGTGAACTTTTCACTGATCATGTTTACAAAGTAGAGAAAAAAAGTTTCCCTCTCTGAGATCTGTTTTTCGACCACCATCACCACGCAGGTTTTTTTTCTCCCACGTGATGCTGAAGGAGAGAGGAGGGATTTTTTATTTTTTTCTGCAGCATCCTTAAAAGAAGTCTACAGACAGAGGTGGGAAAGGTTGGGAGATTTAGAGTGATGCTAATTAACAATGACAGGTCAGAAACAGTGTTAAGTGATGGATCCAGAGCGTTACGGGATGTCTGTTAAAGGAAAAT